>CM037854.1:57629406-57673445 GCA_021234595.1 Delia radicum
TAATTGATTCAACTAAATATTTGTTTAGAAACAAATTTAATTTAATTCAAATCAAATCTTTTATTAGATATTTCAGGTTGATAATCTTTTCTGTGTAGGTATAAATCTTGTATCGTTCTATAATGTAAAGTTGTTTATTTTTAAATAAAATTTTAAAATCTCTATTTTCGATACACCTACAATATTTAGTACACCCCTTGTGAACAACCTTAATTGCTTTCAAGGAAATTTTACATCCAAAGTTTAAAGTTGCAAAATCAAGTTAGGTCCTTTCTTTATTAAGCCATCGGTATATTAAAATGATTAAGCGTAGAAAGCCAGATGAAATATACAGCCAGTATCCTCCAAAGTAAGTTTGTTGCAGTAAATTGAGTTGTGTAGTGTGTGAAATTAAATTATTTTAAAACTTGCCAGACTGTGTGGATACAGTCCTTCGTTCTATCTAGACAAAATTGAACTTGTACTTGTTTCTTAACTCTTTTTTTAAATTGTTGTGTAATGGATATGTACGAACGAGTTCATATTTTTCTGTTTTATTTTATAGATTTAATATGTTGCATGAAGCATATAACAAAAAAATTGTTGAAAATTAAGTGATAAAGTTTTAAAAGGATGAAACGTGAAATCTTAATAACCCTTTAGTATAATGAATTTGAATATGATCCAATGAACATGATTCATGTAACGGAATGTTCTTTAAGGTGGCCCTAAATCTGGTTTTCGGGTTACATAAAAAAACTATACACCGTATGTTTATTACAAAGTGGTGAATTCGCAGATTTTAATGAAACTTGAATATGTTGTTGAGGACAAAAAATATTAAATACGTAATTTTTAGGTGCGCAACCTTAATGTTAGGGTTAAAAATGTCGTTCAAAAATTACAATATTTTTGTGTGAAAATATCTTTAAAATTTAAGAAATTCTGATTTTTTACGCACAATTAAAGTTACTCGAGGAAACAAAAATCATGATACCCATATTGCCTATGCTCTGGGTCCAGGGTTACCACTTATTTGAAATATTTAAAATATGGGTTACAAAAGCTTTTCGGGATAAGACGTGTTAAAATGATTATGAAAATTTAAAAAACACCACACAATTCCTCGATAAAATTAAATAAACATTATTATACTTATGTTAAATTGAACTCAAACCAACAACAATTTCCCATACAAATGTGGTATTCGAAAAAAATTGTTTTTTGAATAATAAAATGATCGGCAAGTGACATGTTTTATCTACCAGTTGAGGCGTCTTTACCTTTTACTTGATACCCAATTATATAAAACCGTCTAACCCCTAACCTTCAGATTGCGCACCTAAAAAAAATACGTTTCTACACAGAGAAAACTAAAAACGGGTTTCAATTAAAAAATTATTGAATCAATTAATATTTTAATTGACTTTGCAAATATCACGGCAATGATAATATAAATTAAAACTTTTATTGAATATTAAAAAAGAAAACATGTTATAAATATCTAGGTTTGACATAATTTTTATTAAAAATAAAAATTATGTTTTTTCGACCTTTAATTGTGCAATGAAAATGACACTTATTCAAGTTCGAGGCCATACTCTATAGATTATTTGGTAAATACCACTGCATATGTAGTTAAAAACAAAAAAAAATAATTTGAACAAAGGACGACTTACATTTCAGTAAATTCAACTAACATTGTCATTTGTTTTTTACTGTTCAAAAAATGAACCACAATTGTAGTAAAAATTAACCAGATATGCAGTAAAAAATTATTTTTTTAAATAAAAAAAAACTACTGTATCAAATGAATGTAAAACCATAATACAAAAATTTGATGTAGTTAGTTTTTTTAAATGAACTACAATTGTAGTCAAAACTGAAATTTCTTATACAAATTACACTTTTTTCACTTAAAAATAAAGATACAGTATTACAACTCAAACAACTACAAATATTTATAGCAGAAATTCCCTGAAGTGCAGAAGGATTGCCTAATTCAATATTAATGGTCAAGATGGTTTTAACAGCTATTGGAGAAACCTAAGTAGGGAACCACGATATTTCTCAAAAAGAAATTTCGGAGGCGGATTCAAAATGGTTTAGGGCGCTTTTTGTGGTGTTATGTAATAGCGCCCGAAACCATAAAACCTAAATTAAAATTGTTATATCACCCAAAAACACTGTGAGTAATTTGTTGTTGTAAAATATTTTAGGCGATTGTGATCAATATGTAAATTTTTTGAAATAACGCCCTAATTTTTAGCTAAAAATTATATTACAAGTTTAATATAATTTTTATTAAAAATTAAAATTATGTTTTTCGACCTTTAGTTGTGCAATGAATTATGTGAATTATGAATGTCTTAACAAATAGTCTATAGAGTTTTTGTTTTCAAATTCATTAATTGACCACTTTCAGGAATGTGTTCATAGATCTATTTCGAGAATTTTTTAGGTTCCCATTTTCAGAACACGTTTTGAAAGAATTACATCAAACTTGTAAAAAGTTTAGTTTAGGTTTTAGTTTACTTCTCCTTTACATAAAACAAAACAAGTGAACAAATAAATAAAAAGGAGAATAAAAACAAAAAGTGTGTATTGTATATCTGCCAAAGTTGGAGCTTGCACATAACGAACAAGTTTTCAATTTATTTTTGATCAATGGTGATAATCTTTAACTTCGAGCTCATATATTAGTTCTCATTTAGTGGGATATCTAGGTTATATGAATGTTTGATGTTTGCATGGGATTGCCACTTATTTCAAAACATGTTCTGATGATGGGAACCTAGAACATTCCCGAAAAAGATCTATCAACACATTGCTGAAAGTGATCAATTAATAAATTTGAAAACAAAAAACTCTACAGATAAGTTGCTAGGACAATATCCTAATAAAGAAATATAGGGTATGGGCTCGAACTTGAATAATTTTCATTTTCATTGCAAAAATTATATTCTTAAAAACGTTAAAAATGGCCAAATTCAAGAAAATTAACTAAATGCTTTTTGAATGAAGTAAACTAAACATTTGTTAACTTTTATTTTTAAAATCTTTAACACAGAAAACTTTGGGACTATTATAATATTTAATGAGCGAGGAAATGGGGTTCTCTATATATTCCCTAACTTTTCCAAATAATCTCACTCAAAGACAGAGTGTGCGAGGAGATTTCAAAAATTTTTTCGATGAAGGTCTTTCCGGCGTTCTTCGCATTTATCTGTATATAACGAAAAAAAAAAATTTTGGTGATAATAGTAAAAATTTTGTTTCTTTCTTGTGTATTTTTGACGAAAATAAAAGTCAATTTCTATCATTTCGTTATATATAAACAGGCTCTAAGCTTTTTGAATTCTCCAGAATACTGTATAAAATATTATAAGAAAGAAAGAAATAAAATTAATGCACCAAACTGCGATAAACGTATTGGAAGCTCTGCACAGAAAAAAATATTTCCCTACTTTTTTCAGTTAAATCGGTTTATTGACACTTGAGAAAGCTGTCAATTAAAAATTAATTGAATCAATTAAATATTTGCTCAAATTTGGAACTTGCTTGACATTTTTTTATATTATCGCTCAAAAGCAAACATCAATATATTGTTGTTGTGTTTTGTAATATTAATGTAGTTGTTTTTTTTTTTTAAATTTTAAGTTTTCTTTGATCTTCTTTTATTTAATTCTTCTTATTTTAAGCGAGCTTAAGATCATTTATTTATTAATTATAATTATTAATTTCCAATATTTAGTCTCCACATTGGGTGACTTCTTCAGGGAACAATTATTATAATTTAATTGAAAAACTGGTTTTTTTTATTATTTTTTTTCTCAATGGAATTAAAATAATTGTTCCCTAATTATAATTAATAAATAAATGATCTTTAGCTCGTTTAAAACAAGAAGAAATAGGTGTTTTTTTATAAATGTTTATGTATTAGTAATAAATATTTAAATTCATTTCAGATAAGTTATTAATTCTTATTAGGTTTATTGCTTTATCAATTTAAATAACTTAGTTCAGTGGTTTAAATCTGGATATTAATTTATTCTAAAACATTATCATAAAATTGATAATGAAATTTTTAGAGTTTAATTTTTTTTTAAACAGAAAGAAAATGCAGAAAAATAAATTAAAAATTATTTGAAAAAAAAGAAAAAATACTCCGATTTCCACAAAAGAGCTAATTTTGACAAAGAAAAAATTTGAAAAAGTTTGCCATAGTACCTTCGCTTCAATAAAAGAAAAACTTATTCTTATAAGTATAAAAAAATCTGCTAACTAAATGAGAATTTCTTGCCGGTTTAAATTTAATGTTATAAAATTCAAGCTTTAAGAAAACTTTTGGTATAGCAACAACACTTTTACAAAAAAAAAACATTGGCATGTCAACAAAACATGTGTTGTTTTTGGAAAGTTATATGATATTGATCATTTTTTAATCAAATTAATTATTATTTAATTGAAAAATAACTCAATTAAGGAGCTATCAATTTCTAATTAAATAAACAATTTTCTAATTAAATAAACAATTAATTTTCCAACAAGACAATGCATCAGTGCATGTAAGTCGTAAGACGATGGAATGTCTATCATCAAAACTTTAAGAGTACTGCACAGTGGGAGATATCACAAACATTTTCGGCAATTTTAAAAATTTAAAAATTCTTCAAACTTCGTTTTATTTCGTAACCTGTATTTTGTTCACTCAAAATCAAAAAATATGCAAGTGAAATTTATCAATTCTTAAAGATCATAGATTTCAGTGTAACACTGCGAGAATTATCTGCATGATATCAATGAATTGTCATTGGAACTTGTCCATTGAAACTTTACATTAAAATAATACAATTTTCCATAAAATTTAATAAAAAATTTCATATTTTTTATTAAAAATTTCATATTTTTTATTAAAAATTTCATACCCCTAATGAAAAAGTTTCATTAAAACTAGTTTCATTATAACTATGAAGCTTTTTCATGCAGTTTAAGTAATCTTTCATTCACATTGTGAAGAAAACTTCATTAGTTTAGTGAAAAAATTTCATTATGATGTTCTATTTTTAGTTTAAAGATGTGTTAAGGTTTTGCAATTCTTCCTTCAGATTATTTTTAATTAAATCATGATTTTAAAAATATATAAAAATAAACATTAAAATAGCAAAAAATGTAAATATATATTCACTTCCCTGGTTATAAAACATTAATATTTTTGGACAAAACTTTTATTTTCTTATAAAATATTTTTAATCCCAATTTATAATCAAATTAAACTACTTTGATATGTATAAGCCATACAACATCGGTCGAAACTTGACTTTATTCCAAATTATAACACCGATTAATACTGATGATGATCATCATTATCATCGTCACTTAATTAGCATTTTAATTTATATGTTTTTTAAGAGTTTATTGATGATTTAACAAAATAAAGCGGCATTTCATAGAATTTTCTTGTGTTTAATATTAACATCTTAGGTTTTGATTTCTTAAATGATATTCTAAGAAATTCTTTGTTTCTTTTCACTGTTCTTTCATTATTATATATATTTTTTGGGTTATAATCATGGTGGGCCCTCTAAATAAAGACATAAAAATTTAGCTACGCAACCATTAACTTTGCACGCTTTTGTTAATAATGACCACCAACAGTTGTTGTTGGTGGTTGTTATTATTGTATATAAAAGAAAAGGATAATTTATTGGCATCTTAAGTTTGTTGAACTACTTGAGACGTGGTTCTAGATTTCGGGTTTTGTGATGATTTGAGAAGATAATATTAATGTCACAGGGGTATAACTACTAAAATTGGAATTACAATGAGAGAATTGTCTGCATGATATTAATGAATTTTTGTATTATATCTCTTAAGTGGAGTTCGTCCATTGAAAAATGTTATTTTATTTATTAAAAATTTCATACGGCTTAAAAAAAGTTTCTTTAAAAGCAGTTGCATTAAAATGATGAAGATTTTTTATAAAGTTTTAGAAATTTTTCATTTGCTTTAAAATAAAGTTAGTTTTGTAAAAAAAATTCATTAAACCTCGTCCAAAAAAATTTTGTCTGTGTAAGCAACTACAAAAAAGTGTTCAATTTAGGATCAATAGAACACAAATTAATATATATAATAGGGTGTCCCTTAAAAGTAGATTTGTTATTACACTCCCAGTTTTATTGCACATGCTTCCAAATGGAAGGAATCTTTAAGGAAAACTTTAACCCTTGCCGAATTTGGAACGGGCTAAATATAAGTGTATTGGCATTAAAAATATCAAAAATTCTAAATTTTAAAAAATTTAATTTTTTATTTAATTTTTTCGTTTAATATACTCAACATTATTTAGATATGGAGTTCTAACCTCATCGGATATCATTAATCTACTTTAGCCTGGAATCAAAAATGACTCACGAATTTGATAGAAATGCAAAAGCGTGTTTTTTTATTTTAATAATTTTTTTTTAAACGCCTAATTTGAAGATGCTGATTGCTATTTATATAATATAACAGTTTTAGTTAAAGATTAAAAATAATTCGTAAACATTTTCAATTTATAACGAGCTTTCAACCTCCGTATATTTACAAAAATAAAGCAAATCAAACATATTAGCTAGGTTGATACTAGTATTTCGATCTGGCTAAAGATCTCATTAGAACCCGAAGTTTTAGAAAAGTTAGAGCCTCTATAATAGGCAGAACTTTAACAAAAATCCTATTAATAATCAATGTTGCTCCATTCTTGTCTTCTTTTTTATGAAAATTGATTATTTTGAGATTTTATTTGTTCGGTTTGAGATCATGACAAATTTTTCTCTAAATTAACAGAAAAATTAAAATTTTTATATGATAGTTTACATGCTAGTGTCTAATAACTTTTTCTGTGTTTTTTCTAATAGTCAAAGTAAATTATCATATAAAAATTTTAATTTTTCTGTTAATTTAGAGAAAAATTTGTCATGATCTCAAACCGAACAAACAAAATCTCACACATAAACTTATAGATCAACGATAAAATTCACTATTAATTGAATATTTTGTTAAAAATTTATCAAAATTTTAATTTTATCATCAAAGCTTGCATCATTTTTGAAAAATATTAATTAAATTTTATAAGACTATAATTATTTTTATTTAATTTAAAAAATCTTTAACCCTGATTGGCCTGTGGTCAAAGAGGACAAACAAATTTAATTTATATAATGAAAACAAGAGTATAAAACTTTTAAATTGTTGAAAAAAATTTCCACTTGATACAAATAATTATTAAATGCAATTTGACCCATATAGGGTTCATGTTTTCACTTTTGACCACAAAAAATAGCACTTGAAAATTTACACAATATCTTAATTCAGATTTTGTTTGAATTTGGATAAATATTAACGAAGACGCACAATTCTTTATCGTACTAAACTTTCTTTAATGGGCTCAAAAGGTGTGGTCCTAAATACCCCAAGGATACACTACCCCTAAAACTAAAGAATACCACTTTTAAACTGCTTCGTAAATCGGTAGATAGATCCCTAAAATAACCTATTTTTTTTTTTTTTTTTTTTTTTCAATGTTTATTAATTTATTATTCGTAACATTAATTCTTAAACTATAATAAACAATAGTTAACAATAATTTACAAAATTTACAATATATACACTGTCCCTAAAACGGGCTCTCAAGTATTGTTGATATTAATGTATATTTCGTTTTACAAAAACATATAATTTTACTCACTTCAAATGAAGGATATATTTATATTTGTTGTAATGAAAAAAGTTATAAAAACATTACTTTTATATTTACAAAAGATAAAAACTAAGGTCTAAATGTAAAAAAAAAAAAAAGAAAAGTATAATTATTTATTGTGATAACCACCAAAACTTTTGGTTTTAGACTTTTGTAATGAGAAATCTCTATAAGCTATACTGGTATCATATCTGACATTATAATTTTCTGCAGAATTGCAGTTAACTGTTTTAATATTTGCCCGTCTATAATTATGGTAGAAACAGGAATGCCATTCTCATTTTGTATTATATTTAACTTGTCGAGGTACAAAAATGCCTCAGGAGGTACAAACCCTTGTATTAAGGTTTGAGATATATATCCTTCATTTGTATAGTATGGCGCCATAATTAGATTATTCTCTGTACATAATGTACATCTTATTATATTATTTCTAATTAAATTTATGATAAAATTATCTATTCTAATTATATTTGCTGTGTTGTATAATTTTTTATTTGAAATATATTTTGTATAATTGCTTTGGGCTGATCTAAATAATGATGTGCATGATCTTAGGCACTTTCTCTCAAAAACACGTATCTTTTCCATGTAGGAGGGTGAAATATTAAACCAGATTGGGCAGCCATATGTAATAATGGGTCTTATTAATGATTGATACATGATAATTTTAACTCTTGGAGTAATATATCTTGAATAAAATAAAGGTTTGTACATAAAATACGCATTTCTAGCTTTCAATATAATTTCATTAACATGGATATTAAAATAAAGAAATTTGTCTAAATAAATACCTAGGTATTTTACCGTATCTTTATTAGTTATATTTGTATTATTCAAATTTGATTTTATACCAAACGATTTCCATTTTCTCTTAATGTTGTTATTGCATTTATTTACTGGAGGTCTAAATAATATTGATTCGCATTTATTAGCGTTGATTTTCATTTTCCAATCAATAGTGAAATTTCTACCACATCAAAGGATTCTTGTAGGTTTTGATTTATGCTTTCAATAGTATTGTCCGCGTGATAAATAATAATATCATCCGCAAAGGAGATAATATTTTCTATTTTACTTAGTAAGTCTAATATAAATAAATTGAAAAGAATGGGTGAATTGACAGTTCCCTGTTGCAATCCGTTAGTAATTTCAAATGTTTTTCTGCTCATTTGATTTTCATGAGATATAAAAAACGTTTTTTCGCTAATCATATTATATATGAGTACAGTTTGATGCAGTGGAAATTTATAATTAATTAATTTATATATCAACCCAGGGATCCAAACGCTGTCAAACGCCTTTTCCATATCTATTAAACAAGCCCCCGTACATAGTTTTCTGTTCCAATTCCAATTGATATACGATGTAAGTAAATGTATAGCATCAGTTGTTGAATGTTTGTATTTAAATCCGAATTGTTTTTCGGTAATCAAGTAATTGTCCTTACAGAATTTGGTAATATTGTTGTTTATACACATTTCGAATACTTTGCTGATGTTGGGTAATAAACTTATCGCACGAAGATTTTTTGGATTACTTAAATCTTTGTCTTTTTTTGGCAAAATTACTACTTTTGCTTTCTTCCATTGTTTTGGAAAATAAGAATTATTAAGCATATTATTAAATAAACTACAGTATTCAGTAATCATAACATCCGGTAAATTTTTTAAAACTATATTTGGTATTTCATCAAAACCAGTGGATAATTTAGCCCTAAGATTTGAAAAAATGTATAAAGATTTTTCTCTTGTTACAAAGTATTCTTCAGCTTGTATATCGTTTAAATTATTAGATGGCTTTTCATCATTGAAATTAGTTATGGTGATTTGGTTATTTTCAAATGTAGATTTTGTTTCCAAGAAGTAATTAAAACAGCTGTTAACCTGAACTTGCATATTATTCTCTTGATTGATTGGTTTATAAGCATGAACTGACTCTAGAAAGTAACCAATAGTGTCAAGCATTTCCTCTTTATCTTGTATTATAAAATTATTTGAGCTATCCTTGTCTAAACTCATTGGGTCTATTCCAGCTTTATATAATAAATCTTCTGAACATTCTGGTATTTTTATATTTTGTAGGTTTAACGGTTTAAATTTTTTGAAATTCTTTTTTATTTCACCAAACATATGTTTAGAATCCTTTGGATTTAAAATAGTTAATTTGTCTTGAATATTTTTATTCAAGGCAATTGAAAAGTTTTCATTTATGAGTTTTTTAATAAGTTTTAATTTAACTTTTAGCATATTGATTGAAGATTCAGATAAAGTTTGTTCCATTCTATTATTTCTTTTTATCATTGTAACTATTTTACTTTTCTCAGCTTGTAATTTTTTTATAATTGTATTGGTTATCTTGGAATATGGGTTTGAAAATTTAAATTTAGGCGTTAAATCCTTTATGGTTTCAATTATCATATTGTTCAGTTATTTATATGATCGTCAATTTCTATGTTTGCGAGATTACGATTATATGGTATATGTAATTCATTATCCAATTTTTGGATGATTTTATTTTTAAACCGTTTCCAGTTTGTTTTTCTATAATTGTACCTAGAATCTGTTGTTTCCTCTATGAATGTAAACTGTTGCTGTTCATTATTCATGGAGGCATAAATTTCCACTGCATTATGATCACTGTCATAGTCGAAAGTTTTAAGGCAGTTTAACGTATTGTTCTCCGTTTGAATATGCAATCTACAATCTGCTATACATACATCTAAATACGACCCTGATCTTGGAAAAGATGGTGAGCTTGAAGCGTAAAATCTACATTTGAATTTTATTTCATTATCAATCAACCATTCCTTCAATTTATTACCTTTTTCGTTATTATATGGGTTTCCCCAATCTTCATGTTTACAGTTTAAATCACCAGCTAATATGTAATATTTATTACTATTTTGTAAGTCCAAGGACTCGAAAAGTTTATTTATTTCATTTTTATAGTGTGAGTTATTGTTTCCCGAGGGATAATATGCTGAAATAATGATTATTTCCTTGTTTGCAATCATTGGTACTTTTATTATACAAGTTTCCAAGTATTTAAATGAATTAATAACATTATTTGAGAAGGTATTATATTTTAAATTGTTCTTTATTAAAATGGCTGTTCCACCTCCTCGTAATGCGTCTTTTCTATCTTTTCTAATCATATTAAAATCCTCAAATTGAAGCTTGTGCCTAGCATTCAGTTTTGTTTCGTTTAAAAGCACAATATCCGGATTGTGTTCTTTTAAAAAATTTTGAAGGTCATACCTTCTGCTTATTAAAATTAAAGAGTTTACGTTAATATGTATTACTTTAAGATTTTTTGAAACTGTATTCATTTGACTACCTTCCATATTTACACACCTACCATGGAAAAGATCGCATCTATACGAGATGCTTGTAAATTTAATTGTTTTTGGAGATTTGCCATTTGAATATTTAGATTTGTCATCATATTTTTCAATTCTAACATGAAGGAATTATTATTGTTATTTAACTTATTTTCGTTTTCATTTACTTTACCATTACCATTTAAAATATTAGCAAAACTAGTACCAGCGTTAATAAATGAATTTGTAAAATTGTTTTTATTTTCTACTAATGTATTTTTCCTAGCTCTAAGTTTTTGTTGCAGTTCTTTATATTTTTCACATCCCTTGTACGAAGCTGGATGACCATATTTGCTGCACACCACACAATACAGCTTATCTTTTTCTTCGGCTGAAACATTATTTATGGAACATTTTCCCTTCTCATGATCTGTATTACATTTAACACATTTCGTCGGCAGGGTAACAATTTGCGGCACTATGAAAGAACCCTTGGCAATTTCGGCATTGAGGTATTTCCGGACGTCTTACTTGTTCCCATTTTATGCATCGATAAAATAGTGCTCTTATATTTTTGAGTTGTTTTACGTTACTTTCTGGAGTTACTTGTACTAAAAATATTGGTAAACTATACCCTTTTTCAACAGATTTTTTAGTTGAGAATTGACTAACTTTAATAAAATGTAGGTCATCACTTTGGAATTGTTCTAATTCTCTTAATATTTCATCACTGGGTATGTTTTGCTTCTAATCCTTTAAGGAGATAAGTTTTTGTTTAATACCTTTTGGTGTATATGTAAAAAATTTTGCCTTTGTTTTTTCAAGATAAGCTCTAACTTTAAGAAAGTCTTCTATCGTATTCATAAACAACGATTTTTTTATTTCTGAATTCTTTAATTTTGAATTCTTTTATTTTTAAACAGTTTTTGATAAATTCAATTAATTCTTTTGTTTCAATATCAACAATGTTTATAGGGGGGACTTTTTTAGCTTTATTTTGATCCATATTAACCACTGTATTTTTATTATTATGATTTATATTAGATGTCGAGATGTTTTTGTTTGCTCTCATCACTTCATTCATTGCTGTAATAGCTGAATTTAATTTTTGAGTTTTTTCTTTTTTTCTTTAACATGGTTCTCAAATCTTTTTAACAATTCTTGTTCACATTGATCATCATTTTCAATGTCAAGCACTGCATAATAATTGAATCTATTTTGTTTAGATGTTGATTGTTCATCATCCATGTTGTTGTTGTTGTTTTTTCTTTTTCTATTGATTATGTTTTTATTATTAATGTTTGTTTCAACATTATTATTGTTTTCTGAGTTTTGAGCATTACGCTCACTCATATCAGTTTTTTAAACACTTTTAATTGTTTTTTGGTATATTTTTGTTTCAACTAATTGAATAAAAAGTATTTTTTTTGTTTTGTAAAGAAAAAAAGCACTAGTGTAAATGATTTTAGTATGACACCAATAATTAATTCTGATCTCCGTAATGCGACTATTACTCATGACGGTCACGATCGAACCCTAAAATAACCTATATTCGATACCCATTTTTGTATAGATTTTATGGAATATATGTGAGAAAGAAAACTGGGCAAAATTTCAGTTTATGGGGGACACCCCTGGAAAAAAAAAAAATGCCACGCCCCCTTAAATGACCCCAGGAGTGCGAAAATCATAATGAATAAGGGGGCTCACGCCCCTTATGGGCGTGGCAGTCGAAAAACGACTCGGCCCACCTACGTAGACAATATGGGTATCAAATGAAAGCTAATGTCTTCACGATTCCAAAAATAGCCGTAGTTGCCAGATCGGACGATTTTTGTAGCCGATATGGCCATTTTGGCAAAATTTGGGGTGGGGGAAATTTTCTTTTTCCTTTTTTTTTGCTTATATTTTGTTAAAATCAAACAAAAATGAGCATTTTGTGCGAAAAGATTACTATTGTTAGCGTTACCCACGATAAATGAGGATAAGTAGAAAATTAAGAAACGAGGAAAACTCTTGAAAGCTTCTGATTGGTTAATGAAAATTTGTTATACTGGCTTCGCTTAGTAAAGTTTTTCTGCGTGACCGGCCTACGGCTGGGCTTAGGGGTTTTTAACTCCAGTATGTCTTAATTCTAGACGGCGGGGATCTCGAGTGCTCGGCCTCTGGCCGAGCTCAAAAGAAATAAACAAAAAAAAGTCCTTCCCCCATTTTATAAAAAATAACATATCTTCCTCAAATTCTGGACGATCTGGCAACTACGGGTATTTTTAGAATCGTGAAGACATTTCCTTTCATTTGATACCAATATTGCCTAAGTAGGTGGCATGGGTCGTTTTTCACCCCCGCCCCTATTTAACAAAAATGGCCGTATCGGCTGCAAAAACCGCCCGATCTGGCAACTATGGCTATTTTTGGAATCGTGAAGACATTAGCTTTCATTTGATACCCATATTGTCTACGTAGGTGGGCCGGGTCGTTTTTCGACTGCCACGCCCATAGGGGGCGTGAGCCCCCTTATTCATTATGATTTTCGTACTCCTGGGAACATTCTGAAGGGGATGGCATATTCAGATTTTTTCTCTAGGGGTGTCCCCCATAAACTGAAATTCAGCCGAAAACTGTAGCCAATTTTGACCCCCACCCTTTTAACCCTTATAAGTAAGATTGCTACGATTAGGAATTGCGCTTGTTCCTTAGTTAGTTTAACCAAAATTAAAAGTAGTAAATTTTGTATCATCTACACTCAGGGAACTTCTGTTGAAAATATTTGCAGTTGTTTGAGTTGTAATACTGTATATTTTTTGTAGTGAAAAAGCAGTCATTTGTAGAAGAAATTTCAGTTTTGACTACATTTGTAGTTCATGTAAAAAACAAACCACATAAAATTACTGTACTATCAGTTTAAATTCATTTTATCAGTTTTTTTTTTGTTTTTATTTAAAAAAACAAAACGAATTGTGAATTTATTACTACATTTGTGGTTCATTTTTACTACATTTGTGGTAAATTTTATCAACAGTAAAGCACAAATGACAATGTTAGTTGAATTTAATGAAATGTAAGTCGCTGTTTTTTCTAGTGAAATTTTATTTATTTTTAACTACATTTGCAGTGGTCTTTACCTACCAGACTTCGGCGACATCAATTATATTTCAAATCATCACTTGTAAAATTTTTCTATATCATTAATAATTTCAGAAAAACGCTGTCACTTGTGAGCTTAAACGCTTCCTTGCAAAATTTGTAAAATTTTTAATACAAAACATGGGGATTAGTAACAACATCTGGGTACTTAATTACTCTTCAATTACTTAATTACTTAATTAGATGTAAAAAGTATTGGTATTATGCCCCATGTCTGGGTTTGACAAAATTAAAAATTTTGCAAAGAAGCTTTTAAGCATACAAGTGAGACCGTAGGGCTGAAATTCTTAATCAGGAGCTTATATGTCCAAAATAATGGTAAATTTGTAGCAGGCCCGGATCCAGGGGAGGCAAAAAGGTTCATTTTTTTCACCAAAATTTAATTTTTCAATATAAAAGTGTAAAATAAATTAGCAAATTTAATTAAAACTACTAGATATAAATACACTTTTTTGTGGCGATAAAATAAAAGAACGGTGATTCCAAATGATTTCATAATTTTTAAATAATTACAATTAATAGGCAGTAATAATTAAAAAGTTATTAAACAAACTAATAAGATATAAAGCAAAAATTATAAGCTCTCCAGCACACATGTTTTGGTATTTATATATTCGCTATATTTTTGATTATTGGGTGATCCGAAATTTTGACTGTTTTTGCTGATAAAATCGTAAAAAGTGAAAATTACGCATAAACGCATAAAGTATAATTTTCAATACATAAAACAGACAACTCTTTCCATAATACATTTAAGCTACTCGGATCGACTTAAGCCCGTCCAATACAGTTATTTTTATATTTGTAGTTGTTTTCATTTCTACAAGAGATGGGCACGTGACTGATTTTTCACTAACATTCACTTACTCACTCCCGCTCAAGTGAGTAAATATGGATTTTACTCACACTCACTCGTGGTTCACGTGCATCACGCAAATTCACGAAGAAAAATCTAACCGGAATTTACGAATATGTAAAAATTAATGCAAATTGTTAATGTTCAACTCAAAATTGATCTGAAGATGCAAATTTACCATTTATTTTGTATTTTAAAGACCCAACATATTAAATAGGTGAAAGAAATTAAAGAAAATAGTTATTAAAAGCACAAAATTTTACTCACGCACACTAACCCACGCAAAAACTTTACTCACTCACACTCACCCAAGAAGAATTTTTTCCTACGCACACGTTCACGTGAGTAAAATTGGGTTTCACCCACACTCACGCGTGATTACGTATGATTCACATGAATCACAAACAATTCTGCTCACGTGTCCATATCTAGTTTCTACCTTGTTAATTCCCCGAGTGTACAATCATATTTAACATCTTAATATTACAAACCCATGGATAAACTTAATAGACTTTCCTTTCCACCATTTGACGGTGGGTATAACAAACGCCCTCTATAACAATTTACTACTACTGATTTCAAATCTTTTTCGCCTTTTGTTAAAGTTGTTGCTGTTGTGTTTTAGCCCCACTATAAAATACCAATGATCTTATTTTCCCAAACAAAAAAAAGCATACTTTGTTTTATTTTCAAAAAAAACACCTACAAAAAAGGCAAAAAACAGCACAATAAAACTAAACCAAACATGTTGTTTGTGGTTATAACTGCTGCTGATCAAATCTTTATAGCCCAGCGCCTACCACACATTGATTCTGCATGACTTTACCATAAGGTCCAAAGTTATAATAAGGAGTTTATATGGGTAATTTCAAAGATTTTCCACACTTTAAGTCAAAATAATTAAAAATTTTTTTTTGTATGACAATACAAATTCATCCGCGTTAATTAATTATATTAAACGGCGCACAAATTATGGAAGTTTTAAATTTAAAGCTAATTTAAAATATCAAAATTATAGTTTTTACTTACAGTTTTACGTGGATTTAACTAAAGTTACATCACTCAAAAATTTTTTGTTTTCATATTTTAGAACTTAAAGAAAAAAAAGAGATACTTATTTGCATGAAATCATATTAAATGCTTTTGCTATTGCAAAACTCAAATACGAGGATACGTTTTGAGGTTGTGAAAATTTTGTTCTATACATAAAAATTAAAGTCCTTTACTTTGTTTGATGCATTTTTCGATTTTAGTATTAAGCTAAGTAAAATCTTTTGCCTGAGGTGCATTTTGCTGAAATTGATACAGCGCTTAATTTGTCACACAACGAAATGTGTTTGGAAAAAGCTGCAGCTGTACCTGATGGGAATGAAAAAAAACTCAAATTTTCTTGCACTTTATCAATTTGGTCCTTCGTAAAGATTCACTCTCACTTTACACAAAAAACCTTTGAAAAAAAACTGTGAAAAACTACTAAAAATTAGTTAAAAATTTCGATGCACAAAAAACTGATAAAATTAGCGCATTTTTTTTTTACTAAATATTAGTAAGATAAGAATAGCAATAAAAAATCTGTTGAATCTCCAAAATTTTAATTAGATAATTTAATTTAGTTAAATGAAAGTATCATATTGATCTGCTAAAATCTGTAAAAAAAATTGCTAAATATTAGTAGACAAAAAAAAAATCATAAAAAAGTGAAAAGTTAAGAGTTTTTTTTTCCATTTTTTTTAAGTGCGAATAAAAATCTGAACTTCCGAAATTAGGAATCTACAATTTTTTTGAAAAAATTTCTGCTGATTTTAGCAAAATACACTGTTATCTCCATTTTACTCAAATTAAGTTAAATATATCAAAAATATTGTTGATATTACAGTTTTTGCTTGGAGGTTTTCGTCTATATCTGATCGGGGATCATTTCATTTACTTTATATTTTGCATACGTATGTCTATTAGTCACTATCGTTTTCAGTTTCTGCAAATTTTAAAAACTCGCGTTTTTATTCCCTTTTTTTAATCAAAAATGCTAAAAGTAGTGAACTTTGAAGAGTCTCAATTCCCAAAGTTGTTAGACTATTTGAGAAGCATATGAAAGTTAAAATCGTCTACTCTACGATTTGTAAAAAAACAACCACTTTTTTTTTTTGCGAAAATGCATTCATAACGCAAATAAAATTTTTGATTGTATTTCGGACTATCCCCTCCCCCTTTCGATTGATAGTTTTTGGAATACACAACAACTTCGATGCTTTGGGACCAGAATGCAAATTATTTTAAATAATTTTTTCAAAAATAGTTTACTACATTTTTCCATAAAACAAATTTTTTTCGACTTGATTGGACATGATTTCTGACAAAAAATTATCGTATTATGATTTTTATGTAAAATGCTAAATGTAAGTAAAGTTGCATTTGCATTATGAATGCATTTTGGCAAAAAAGCGGTTGTTTTTAATCACTAATCGCATTTTTCAACTTTCATATGCTTTTTAAGTCTTTGAAATAGTCTATATACTTTGGGAAATATGGCTCTTCAAATTTCATACTTGTGGCATTTTTTTTATTAAAAAAAAAAACGTGAATAAAAACGCGAATTTACATAATTTTAAGGAACTGAAAACGGTATTGAGTAATAGATACCATTGTAAAAAGGTTTAGATGTGCCCAGATATGATCATATATAATTATATCCAAAATTTGAGTCTATTTAATTATATCAGAGTTCACATATGTTTATATATACCTTCAGATATATTTATATATAATTTTTGATATGCTTATATATAAATATATATGGAGCTATATATAAATATATATGGACTCAGATATAATTGGATAGACTGAAATTCCAGATGTAATAATATATTGTAATATATGATAATTTTTTACACGGGTATCATAGAGTATATGTATTCCAATTTTTTGCAAAATCAAAGGTCTGAATGAAAAAAAATTGCCGTTTTTGAACATACTCTCATGAAATGGCCGACATATATTTAGTAAAACTTTTTGCTAGGCTTAGCAAAGTAAGTTGCTATTTTCAATAAAAAAAAATTCAACTCGAATATAACTAAAATTTTGTAAATTTAACAATGTTTTTTTTGTTATTTTTATTTCATTTATATTTAGCAAAAAAAAAATCTGCTAATTTTAGCAGTTTTTTCTGCAAAGTCATTTTCCACTAATTTTCTTTAGCTTTTTCTTCTATTTTTACAGGTTTATTCCTATAAGTGTACCATGTACATCGTTTCTCTTAAATTAAAAATCCTTGAGAAATAAGTGTCATCTAAAGGCAGGTGTCAAAAATTGTTGAAATAGCTCATATACCAAAAATGATGATAATAATGATATTGCCGGGCTGTTGCTGATATTTGATGATGACGATGAAGATGATGATGACTCTGTTGATATGCTAACAATGATATTATGTTGTTTGTTCTTTTGTTGTTGCTGTTGTTCTCTCCAATTCATTGGGCTAATATTATATTTACCTGTAACCCTTTCGATATTAAAGGTTCTTTGTGCTGTTGTGTTTTTTGTTTTAAGATTATAAAAAAAACTGTTGCTTCTTTTAAACATTTTGTGGATTCTTCTTGTAGTTTTGTTGGTTGCTTTTTAAGTTTTTGGTCCATTTTGGCAGAAGAAGAAAACACAATTCGCATTGTTTCGATTGGGCCACCCAAATATTATGATTAACTATATCGGCATGCTTTTTGTGTGTGCATGTATGTATTTATATATATGTAGCTTAAATACATATTTGTAGTGATTTAAACTGATAGCAATGATGAAAGGGAACATTTTGGTAGTTTTGGTAAAGAAATTTTGAAGAAGAAAAAATTTGGATTTTAAGCAGAAGCCGAACTAGTGCATCGCATAAAAACCAAAAATTCTAATTTTGAAAAATCTTTTAAGGTATTTATTTTATGAACCAGACTTGCTTTGTTTTAAGCATACCTGGAGATTTTTCATTACAATTAAAATTTCATTGCCATTAGTTGATACTAATGAAAATTAAAATAATTTCATTAGCATATGATGATTATGAAATATTTCCATTAGAAAAATCATTATTTATAAAAATGAAATCACACTAATGTATAAAAAACTAATTACAATTGATAAAAAAAAGCATTTGTTTACAAAAAAAAAAAAAATATTGGGTCGAAAAGCAAAAATATATGAAATTTTGAATTCGGATTGATATTGGATATGGATCGATATGGATTTGGATATTGGCAACGAAATTTAATGGAACAGTGAATAAGTGGAATTTAAAGGCTAAACATGAAGAGCTATATGAAGAGCTATATGGAGAACTAGTGGAAATGGAACATTAGTTAGAGTTAACGAAGTACCAGTTATCGTAGTACCCGACTAAAAAAAGTTACATCTCAAATAAAAAAACAGATCTCATTTGATAAAGATCGATATTTATTCATATTCAAGTTTATCTCAAAATTTGGGGTATCCAATAATATCCGAGTATATCCCTCAAATATATTACTGGATTAAGTTGGATTAAAATTTATCTCAAATTTGGGGGATCCAATAATATTTAATTTAAGATCCTGATAGATCCTAAAATATCGCATTAGATTAATTTATATCTACATGGATCCAATTAGACCCAAAAAGATAAGAAAAATAATTTAAACATCTGCGCATATATAATTATTTATGCAGTTAAATATTAAAATATATAATTATTTCCTTTACGCATAAAAATGTGAATGATGTTGGACCGTATATAATAATATCTCAAACTGAATTGTTAATTTAGTGTTATATATGAAATCTTAAATAATTATATCTTACATCATTTAATGTCATATGTAATTATAACTTGAATTGAATTCCATATATAAGCATATATAAAACTGCGCACAAAAATATTTTTTATAAGATAATATTTATTTATATATATATATATCTATATAATATCAATAAATTAATATATATAAAAAAGAACAAATAAAAAGACGAGATGTAGATGTCACAGCTTGTATGGACAAAGAAGAAAAAAAAACAAACGCTACAAACAAACACAATCATGTTAAGACTTAAGGCTTCATTACTCGAGCGGATCCGTTTCGTAAACGGACTATTACTGCATACAATGTGTAAAAGTAGTACTTCATTTTTAGGCTTTTTAAAAAAATACTAGATGCACCACCTAAAAATATATACATATAAATATATTATATATAACTATATGAAAACTTTATATATGATTTTCTATTGTTGATTTACTTGAATAAACGTCACAACATTGCTAGGGCTGTCAAAAAAACAGAGTAGTATTTGGAAGATGACAAAGCCAATTGTGACAATTTTTTGTTGTTGTTTTTGTTTTTACTTTGATATTTTAAATTTTGAATCTCGCTCCTAGACGAGGACAAGAAATTCTCATTGAGTTTGTGATTTAACATAACAAATATCTCTAGAAATTCTAATAACAAAGTCCCCTGAAGATTTCCTTGGGCAGGAATTAAATCCGGATAGGGACACGCCTACATCAGATTGTTTTTCACAATTTGTTAAATAAGTTTTGGGACTTTAGCACATTTAATTACTATAAATGCAATTAATGTTTATCCTGATGAAAATAAATTTAAATAACAAATATGCAGGTGCTTG
The DNA here is from genome assembly GCA_021234595.1 of Delia radicum. Classification (NCBI taxonomy): domain Eukaryota; kingdom Metazoa; phylum Arthropoda; class Insecta; order Diptera; family Anthomyiidae; genus Delia; species Delia radicum. The sequence goes on from CM037854.1 coordinate 57,650,092, forward strand.
TGCAAATTTAAATATAACTGACACTAATAGAAAACATATGATTTTCTATTTTTGATTTACTTGAATAAACGTCACTACATTGCTAGGTCTGTCAAAAAAACAGAGTAGTATTTGGAAGATGACAAAGCCAATTGTGACAATTTTTTGTTGTTGTTTTTGTTTTTACTTTGATATTTTAAATTTTGAATCTCGCTCCTAGACGAGGACAAGAAATTCTCATTGAGTTTGTGATTTAACATAACAAATATCTCTAGAAATTCTAATAACAAAGTCCCCTGAAGATTTCCTTGGGCAGGAATGAAATCCGGATAGGGACACGCCTACATCAGATTGCTTTTCACAATTTGTGAAATAAGTTTTGGGACTTTAGCATATTTAATTACTATAAAAAAAAAACTTTTTTATTTGGGATATAATAATATATACTGGCTTATACAAAATACTTTTGTGAGCGATTAGTCTATGCTTATATATCGTGCCGTGTGTATATTATAACTCAATATATATTTGTATATGACATAAAATTATGAAAGATATAATTATATAAGATTCCATATATGACACAAGATTATAAATTTAGCTTGAGATATGATTGAACATGTTTCAACATAATTTATATTTTCTCTGCGTATAAGATAAATTTATATATTGTAACCTATAACCCCATACATAATTATATATGCGCCACGTGTCAATATTTTTTTTTCTTAATTTTTTTTTTAATTTTAATAAAAATTATATGTCATGTTGTTTAAGTAAATCTAATTTAATCTCAAAATATCTTACTCGATCCATCGAAAATTACTTATCTTTGTTTTTTTCAAGCTTACTTAGAAAATTTTCCATTATGTATGATCACTTATTACTTGACTAAAATATAAGAACTTTTTAAAAAATTTGAAAAACAAAATAGTTTATTAGAAAAGTCTATATTTTGTGTTACCAACGTACACTGAGAGAATTATCTGCTTGATATCAATGAATTTTTGCATTACAACTAAGAAATGTCACTGGAACTCGTCAATTGAAACCTTTAATTAAATTAATGAGGTTTTCATAAAATTTAATGAAAAATTTCATATTATTTTTTAAAAAATTCATACGACTAATGAAAAAGTTTCACTGAAAATAGTTTTATTAAAACTATTTTTCATAAAGTTTAAGACATTTTTCATTCACATTGTGAAAAAAATTTCCAAGTAATTCTCTCTATGTATACTTTAGAATAACAGAAGAATTTGTATGATTTTTATATAATTAATTTCGTTAACAATGACATCTGGGGTAGAAAATGGATTAAATTTGGAATTACCGAGATTTTGTAATTAAAACTGATGTTCGCATGGAAAACTGTTTAAATTCCTTAAACTAAATTATTTCGCGAGTTATCCATTATCAGCAAAAATGGGTTTAATTTGGGATCACAGCAATTTTACTGTAAAACGAAGTGATCTAATTATTTTCTTTTATGTAGCGGCAAGAATATGGTAAAATTTTGTTAGAATTATTTTTGATTATTTAACACTCCTCGCCGTAAGAGGATTTAGCACAAAAGTGCGAATGTTTTTCTTGATTATGTATTTGGGTTGTTTCAAAACAATTTTGCTATAAAAATCAAAATCTTCGATTGAGCACTTTTGCAGAAATCTATTTAGAATTTGCAAAACTTCAAATATTCCAATTTTCTAGAATACCCAGCAAAACCACACATTACCAAATCATGGGTAAAGTAATGTATCGCCATAGGGCTTCATGCATAACTTTACACGTTACTTCACTGATGAATTTTACAGGCGATGAGCCTCAAGGTAACTCATTACCTTGTAGTGGGTAAAGTAACTGGTTACTTATATAGTTACATGGTGGGAAAAAGTAATGTGTCTATAAATAGATTTTCATAAAAAAATGCATAACATTTTTTTTTTACAGATATTTTTTTTTAATTAAATAAATAACTTTTTTTTTATTAAATAAATAACTTGGTCATGCTGGGATTCGAACCTGGGGTCTCTGGTATTTAACAATTAGTTAGGCGAGAACTCTACCAACTGAGCTATCGATACATACAATATTATATTGCTTAACATGTAGATGAGTTGTTGTGCTTCGTGTTTTCGTTCGTGGTATCAAAAATATACACCTTACCATTATGCTTACAAAAAATCACAAAGTAATGTGTCTATAAATAGATTTTCAAAAATATATATTAATATTTACTTTACGTTTATAGTTCATGCATTGTGTAATTGATGATCGGTAAGTCATTATTTTATGTTTTGAAGTAATGTAAAATGTAATGAGGTCTCATTACAAGGTAATCCATGAGTGTCCAATTATCGGTAACTCATGACTTCTTGTTGGAAAATAATGATACGGGTAAGGAGTACACATTACAAGGTAATGCATTACTTTATCGCACCCATTACCAAAGTTTTGCTGGGTACTAAGCGGGATATGAAATACTAAGCGGGATAACAAAAATGGTTCGATAACCGGTGTTATTTTTTTGTTGGCGATAGCGCGCTTTTAAAGGTAGGCGGGTCTTCAAAGTTACAAATGTTTTTAGCCCTTATTGGACCCAAATATCGTTGGAAAGTCTGTTCAAGTGTATATTATATTATATCCAGAGATGGGAGTAGGTTAAAAAATATTTTTTTTCATTACTTACTAGGAAAAGTGAATAAAAAAAATTTTATAGCAATTTTTTTGATTTTAAATATTTTAATGATTTTTTTAATAAAACTAAATCTTAAAAAAGCTTTCCAACTTAATAAAGACTGGTTTTAGAGTTTTGTTATGAAGTATTAAGTTTTAAGGCTTTTAAATGATAATATTGGTTTCATATTGGAAAATGACAATATATAATATGTCATTGGAAAGATCGAAAGCTTAGGTTTCAAAAAAATGTATATCCTCTGATTGATATCTTTTAAATTAAAGTTTTGTAACCTACACTCAGGATACTTCTGTAGTTGTTTGGGTTGTAATACAGTTTCTTTATTTTTAATGTTAACGTCAGTCATTTGTAGAACAAATTAAATTTTTTACTAAACTTGTAGTTCATTCAAAAAAAAAAAAAAACACATCAAATGACTGTTTTATGACTTTACATTAATTTTTTACAGTTGTTTTTTGTTATTTAAAAAATAAAAAAGCAAATGTTAGTTGTTACTAACATATGTGGTTAATTTTTACTACAATTGTTAGTAATTTCTTGAACAGTAAAACCAAATGATAAATGTTTGTTGAATTTAATGAAATGTTAGTCGTCCTTTCTTCAAGGGAAATTTCATTTGTTTTTGACTACAATTGCTGTCTTCTCTACCTACATAATATCCTTAGTGTAGTCCTATACTATTATACATAATTTAAATATAATTCAACGAGGTTTTCAATGGTTCCGACACGCACCTTATTGGGTAATCGTACAAAAGCTTTGCGACTTTGAAAACCCACTATCTTCAAAAGGTGGGGTAACCGCCATTTAACACAGCGTGGACTTTTTAGAGGATGCACAATTTTTCAATAATTTCGGTAAATTTTGTTTATGCAAAAAATTCAATACTTTCGATATTGATTACCCGACGAAAAAAGTTTATATATTGTAATATATAGCTTGATATAACTTGATGTAATTGTATATAATATTGTATGTGGCCATATGTAAGGATATATTTTTTTTTTAAAAGAGAAGCAACACTCAGGAAATTCTTCCTATTAATTAATGTGTTGATTTCTTTGGAAAGAGGATATTGGAGAGATAAAAGGTTGTGAAAGATGAAGGGCTTCAAACATGGAACGTTGTAATTGCGCAAGATGACAAGTCTTAGAACAGTTGTTGCTCGACACCTGATGTAGAGTTGACGAGCTTATTGAAGCTTTTTGGTTCATAGCTCTGATTTATTATTTTACTTCGGTGGGGTTAAGGGCAATGGGAGCACTGAAAGTGGGCGCTGCGATACATATGAGTGAAAGAAAACTCATATATATTATTTTTCTAAATTGATGTTGCCGTTACCGGAAATCGCACCCGGGACCATCTGTGTAACAGTCCAACGCGCTAACCATTACGCCACAACATCCGCTATCTCATACTTATTTTTATGAAAATTTCTAATATAAATATTGTGATATATATCATCATGTATCATTGTATCATCTGTTACTTATAAGTTGTTTTTTGTAATATCTTCATATAAACTTGATATGGCTAAATATGAGATCATATATACTTCAATGTATAATTATACATAGGTATATATGCTACAATAAAATCAAACAAATTCCATCACTTTTATATATAATTATATAAGTCATCATATTCAATTCTATATTAATATATGTATTAAATTAAAATGAAAAATCACTTTTATATATAATTATATATAAACATATATATAATTATATATAAACAAATATATCTATCACTTTTGTAGTGACTTGTTCTTCAGTAGGTATAAATACTTGTTTCTTATTTTATAACTATTGTTGTTTTTTAATTTTGTCAATGTAATTTCATAAGTTTTCTGTTCAGAATATTTTCAAACTGAATTTTATAAAATAAAGTTAGTTCAAAAATCAAATAATTTTTTTATTAACTAAATTGGCGATCTTTCATTATGCAGAATTAATCTATCAAGCATTTTTTGCATCATTTTCAAACAATTGTGTTATCATCTGTAACAATTAGAAACCTTGCCAGATTATCACTTATAACTCTTTTGTGTGTTTAAAAGTAAACATTTGGTAACATTCTTTAAGACAACGTGACAAGCAAAAAATTCAGGGTCATACACAAAAGCAGTTGTAAGTGAAAATGTGTGATGGGTTTTTTTTCGATCTCACTCCTTAGTCAAATTAAAATCACATCTGATTTTAAAATCCATTGATTTGCAAAAAATTTTCAAGGATTTTATGAAGTTATATCAAATTGAGCCAAATTATATATAATAACTTGATCTAATTAGATAGACTTATTTATCGGATGACCATGTGATAACATGAAATAAGGTTATACATGCCATATTTTGAATCAGCTTAGATATGAAGTGATATGAAACTATATATTTGTCTATATATGTTTATATATAAACTTCTACTAAAACCTAGTTAAAAATTACCTAGTAGATTGCTGATTCCATAAGGGCAGATTTTGATTCTCACTAAAAAAACTAAACAAATTTCACATTTTTTTAATGATTTTTTTGTCCAATAATATTTAGTAAAGGGTTTTGCTGATTTTAGCAGATTAGTTTGCTACTTTCAAATTAAGCTTAAAAATAACTAAATATTTGTAAATTCAGATTTATTTTTGATATTCTTATATTACTAATATTTATTAAAAAAAAATTTGCTAATTTTAGCATTAATTTTTAGTAGTTTTTTTTTGTTGCAATTTTTACTGGTGTATTTCTATGTGTGTACGCATATTGGAACTTTTTTCATAGGAAACCCATGTTTTTGACTGTTATAATATTGCAATGGAAATTTTAAAGTATGACCTATCAATTGCATTTCTCTTCACGAATAATTTTTTGCATCTCGCATAGTTTTCAAGAAAACTGAAAATTTAGAATTTTTGCAAATTAAAAACAGATTTTCACAAAAAGTGCTAGCTCGATAGAAAATTTAGATTTTTATCGCAAAATTATTGTGAGACAACCCAAATACATAATCAAGAAATACATTTTTGGTATTCGCACTTTTTGTTTAAATCCTCTTCCGGAGAATAATATAATAAAATTTTTGTTTATAGAATATAGTTTTTGTTCACTTCCACTATTTGCTTAATAAGTGTATAATCTAAATGGAGTCTTTTGGTCTAAAAGTGATTGTCTTTCCTTTTTTTTTGAAACATAATTTATGCACATCTCTTTATAAATAAACAAACTAAAATCCCTTTTTTTGCTTTATCTTTATATCCTCAAGCTCGTTTGCTACATATTTACAAACTACTTTGTTAATCTTATCAACAGCCAATGATCTAGAGAACCAAAGCAACCAACCAACAAACAAAAATTGTTAAACGGGAGCAACATCACTAGGCAAAAAACAAGGCGTTTAAGAATAAGATGTGATCATTTAACGACAACGATAACAACCACAACAACATAACCAAATCTGAAAAATAAACAACAGACCCATTGACTGGGACTTGGTTAAATGCAAAACAACCACCATCACTACTAGAATCACCACCACCACCAACCACCATCAACAACAACAGCAGCAACATTATACTCAAGATCATATCTGATTGTCCAATCTTACAATAACAGCTTCATAAATGTAAATTAGAGTTCATTTAGCATTTGGAACTATGAGCTCGTAAATAAATGTCAAATGACATTACAATCATTGTTAAAATTTAAAACAACCACTAACTGGAACAGTTTAGAATACTTCTTCTTCTTCTTTTGTAACTGCTCTCCTTTATTCGTTGCTGTTCGCTGCTCCTTCTGTTATCTTTTTCCCTGATATGTACCATCCCAAGTAAAATAATCTTTTGTGAATTTTCGAATTATATAAAATTAATAATTAGACATTATTTGATACAATTAGATCTAATTTGTTGAAACTAGATATAGTTTGATACAATTGTATTCGATTTTTGCACTCATCCAAAGGTATCGAATTATATACAATGTGATACAATTATATCCAATTCGATACGACTTCATGCATATATCACATATACCATATGTAATTATATATATTTCGACATATAATTAGATATTTTGACATATTGCAATATAAAGAAAGATATATTTATATATTTGAGATATAATTTCATATGATTTCATATAAATAAATATTTTGATATATATTTTTATAAATAATTGTATAAAGTAATAATTTATAACTATATTAAAACTTTTTTACTTGCGATGTGATAATAAACTGATGCTGTCATTTTGGTCTTTTGTTTCACGTTGTCTGATTTTAACCATCCGTTTAGACCATGGTGATTGTTAAAAGATTTTGATGTGTGAGGGTAACATTTATTTAAATTTTTTTATTTTTTTTTTTGTTTTATTCTATAACGTTTTATTTTTATATATCTTAATAATATAAAAAAAGATCGCCATTTTCTCAATTGCATGTTATGTTTTGTTCACTGTGTTCTCATTTTTGTTACAATATCGACCCATCATTTTGACCACAAAGATTACCACAGATGATAGTGATAATGGCTTGTAAGAACAAAATTAATTGTCAGCATAAACAAAATAAAAAAATTAAACAAAAAAAAACTACAAACAAGTTAAATTGTCGTTAATTTGAATTGATGATGTTGAGAGATTTACACTGAGAGAAAAACAAAGATAAACTGATAAAGTGATAAAAAAAAAAGCTGAATGAAATTTTCTTCAAAACTCTATTGTATGTGGTTCTGATCTTTTTTAGGTTTTGGTATGTAAACTGCCTACAATGGATTTTGGGCAGCCAGATTTAAATTTGCAAAATGCTTGACATTTACCAAAAAATAATTTAGATTTTGAAAAAAAAAAAATATGGAAATTTAAAAACGCTCATACGTTAGTACATCTATACATAGCTTAACACGATAGATATGTTCCGGAAAAATCGTGTAAATTGAATTAAAAATTTTCTTTTGTGAAAAATTGTATTAATGGAAAAAATGTTTAATATGCCTATAAAATAATAGTTTTTTAAATTTTAAAGTATTAAACAAAATAACGTTAAACGAAAAAAGAATGATGAATGAATTACTGAATCCAATTTACTATTCATTATAATTTTTTAGTATATTTACAAATTTTAGTCTTTTAAATCTCAATATATTTTTAAATTGAATTGAGGTTTATTTTAAGGAAAATCCCAAATCTATGCGTTGTCTAATTTATTTCTATTTTAATTAAAAGCGTTGCTAAGAAACATAACCAATTTAATAATTGGTTTGACACTAAATTCTTAATTTGGACTCACAGACTATACAAACATGTTACCAATGATATGAGGAGCTGCATACCAAAACGTACTTTTTACCTCAATTAAAATTTGTGGGAAATTGAGGATTAAGTTTTTCATCCCCTTATAAAACAGCATGAACCTGGAAATAGCAAGAATTTTATAGCTTATCATAAGATGCATCAAACCACAATAAGTCATCACAAAAAATGTTAAGCGTGTATGAGATCAAAAGACTTTTATATGTGAAAAAGTACGTTTTGATAAAAAAAAATTGAAAAAGTACGTTTTGTTAAAAAATAAGGAAAAAAGAACGTTTTGGTGTGCGATTTTTTTTTAACGGTAATATTTTGACAGGATATCTTACATCATCCAAAAATACATCAATTTGCTCACAAGAAGTTATAGACACAAAAAGACATTACAAAAATATTTTCATAAGCAATACTTGATTTTGTGAAGACAAACTGAGAAATAAAGGTTTTATGTTATTACAATTTACTGTAATTTTGGTTTTTTTTTGAACACTACGATGCCAGTTTTCACTGCAAATTTCAAAATATAATAAAATTTAAATTAAAACCAAAATATTTATTTAAGTTCAGTATAGATATTTTTTAATACAAAAACTTGTTTGAATAAGTTTAATAATTAATTAAACGTGTGTTCCAAAATCATCTTCAAGGCAGCTACATTCATGATATGAGGAGCTGCATACCAAAACGTACTTTTTACCTCAATTAAAATTTGTGGGAAATTGAGGATTAAGTTTTTCATCCCCTTATAAAACAGCATGAACCTGGAAATAGCAAGAAGTTTATAGCTTATCATAAGATGCATCAAACCACAATAAGTCATCACAAAAAATGTTAAGTGTGTATGAGATCAAAAGACTTTTATATGTGAAAAAGTACGTTTTGATAAAAAAAAGTGAAAAAGTACGTTTTGTTAAAAAATAAGGAAAAAAGAACGTTTTGGTGTGCGATTTTTTTTTAACGGTAATATTTTGACAGGATATCTTACATCATCCAAAAATGCACCAATTTGCTCACAAGAAGTTATAGACACAAAAAGACATTACAAAAATATTTTCATAAGCAATACTTGATTTTGTGAAGACAAAATGAGAAATAAAGGTTTTGTGTTATTACAATATACTGTAATTTTGGTTTTTTTTTGAACACTACGATGCCAGTTTTTTACTGCAAATTTCAGAATATAATAAAATTTAATTTAAATTAAAACCAAAATATTTATTTAAATTCAGTATAGATATTTTTTAATACAAAAACTTGTTTGAATAAGTTTATTAATTAATTAAACGTGTGTTCCAAAATCATCTTCAAGGCAGTTACATTCATTATTTTTGTCCAATTCATCCCCCGCATTTTCATTTTGATTATAAAGGATATCTTTGTACCAAACTAATGTATTTTTGTATTGTATTGTAATCTTTATTTAATAAATGAAAATAAATAAAGTAGTTAATTCATAACAATGACTTATATTCGTCTGTTATAAAAATATATCTTAACAAACCTAAGTTTAAACTAAGTAATTATACAAATTCTTCTAATATCATTTTCCTATAATTTAATGCATTATTAACAAATTTATATAGCATATTCCATCCGTTAGCAATGTTACCATTTAAAATATTTATGAGTTCAATTTCATTAAAATTACTTTTACCTAAATACCTGCTTCTGAATTCTCTGAGTATAGGGCACGTTGCAATGAAATGCTGCAGTGTTTCATCTTCACCAGTATTACATAAACTGCACGTTTTGCTGTCACTACTACTAAACGTATTGGCACGTAATGGCAAAATATCACATCTGGTTTTGAAAATTATTGTGATTTGTTGTAGGTTTTTGGATGTTTCAATATAATCTCTCCCTTTACTGTGATCTAAATATCTATAAAAACGGGTTCTGCTGTTTAAAGCTTTTTCTTGCATTTGTGCACGGGTTTTGTTTTTCATTTGTTGTAATAACAGGGTACCTCTCGAAAGCCATTCTTCTTCAGACGTATTTTCAAATCTTATATTAAACTCACTGCCTATTTCATTAATTTGTTTCGACCAAAAAATGTTGTTTCTTAAAATAATCACTGAAAGTCTGTAAGATAGTCTGAGGATACTCCAGTCTTTTCCCAACATCAAAACTTGACCATGATTGGAATAAATTTTAGAATATTCTTCTACTGTCGTTATAACAGCATGTTTTTTCAGATCTTTATCAACACGACCAAAAACTCAGCTGATAAAAAACTATGTCCACTTATGTTATTGTTATTGTTATATCTTATATTATTATTGTTATATCTTATATCTTATGTTATATCTTCTATTATATCTTAAAGAAATAAGTGACAATGACTATAAAAAAAGTACATTTTGTTATGCACCAATTTTTTGAAGTCCATTTTCTTGTTGAAAAAAAAAAATACGCTAATAAGATTTTTTCTAGTAGATTTCAACCCAACTAATACAAAAATAAAAAAAACCAATTTCTCAAAAAATGTGAAAAAGTACGTTTTGGTATGCGGCTCCTCATATATGCAAAAAAGTTATCTTGAACCGTAATGAGTTTGTTTACATTAAAGTGATTTGCTGTGTGAATAGAAATTGAAAATTATAAATTTTTCAAAAGGTTTTTATATTAATTTCAATTCAAAAACCATAAATTAAAAGCGATTTCGTGATATTGTACGCAAATACTTATTTTTCCAGTGTAGTTGATGGTTAATTTTGTCTCAAGTATAAACGATTGGTAGCTCTTATAGGTTACAAGAAATAGCGCCTTTTCTTCTGCCTTATAAAACAATTTTTTTAACAAAATCGTCGAAAATTTTAACTAATATTTTTTTGCTTCAAATGTTGAGTAAAACTTCAGGTTTAGTTATGACCAGAAACTTTTTTATCGCCAAAAGGTGTTTTATTAGATACAATGATATGATAAGATATAGCATAGGTTGGAATACAAACTGTTTTAAATACTGAATAAAGGCCTTTTCAGAAAAAGCATTGCTTATTGGACAAATTGGAGCAGTTTTTTGATTAATATTTTTTAATATTTTTTTAAGTTGTCTTTTGATTGGGCTTTAAAAAACACATTTTTTCTTGATTCTTCAAAAACAATTGCTAATGTCAGCTGATTTTTGAAAAAAAAATTAGTAAATTCAGTAAAAGTTTTGCTAACATTTAGTCGATTGAAAATTTAAAAAAAATCCTTTCTAAAAATTAATAAAACTTTTGCTGAACATTAGTAGGAAAATTATACTTAATTTATTTGCTGATTCTTAAAAAAAAATTTGAACATACATTAGAATATATAAAACTGTCCATATATTGACGATATGAATTAATTTTATATCTGCAAATATAAAGAAATTATTAAGAAATAACTATAATTATAAACAACCCTTTATTTCAAATAGAGTAAGGAAATATTAAAAATTTCCTGATATGTGTGTCCTTTTCTTTTGCTTTAGTCTATCTACCAAAAGGTATATCAATTTTTTTTTAACAAATACACATTTTATTATTATTAAATTTAAATATTTTATTTTGTCTTTAAATTAATAATCAATTTCTTTGACAATCCATAATCAAACCGATATTCGAATTTATTAGATCAACAGTTTATATGAATGCCCACTATTGGCGTCCTTTTGTATGAAAAACATATAAAAAAAATCTTCCATGGTTGAGTTTTTTATATATCTTACAAGAGTTGTACCATTTTTCTCATCTCTACTACATCTTGACATGCCGCGTCATCTACTTCATTCTGCATATATCTTCCAATCTGGTTTTCGTCCATACTATTAATGTGCTTATTAGCACAATTATTTTTTTTTTCTAAATAAATTAGTAAAATATTAGTATAATATTAGTAAAACATTAGTTCAAAACTGTTAAGTGCTGAATAAGTATAACTTAAATTTTAGCTGAAAATACAATTTCAGCAAGAATATGATGAGAAATAGTATACATGGTTTACAAGACATTTTACTAATTTTTCTTCTATCTTATTTGTTTGAGTGTAGGAGGGTATAATAAATTAAACATTTTTTACAAATCCTAAATGATATACATTTTTATTATCAAATTTGATAAGGGAATGTTGGCTAAAGTGAGCCACTATAAGGTTTTTGGTATACCTGAACAAATTGTATTTTAAATATAACTCATTTGATGTAGATCGACATTAAAATTAGGGTATCATCTCAAAATTAGGGTATCCAGTAATATCAAAATAGACCTATTAAATATATTACTGGATTAAATTATATTAAAAATAATCTTAAAATTGTGGAGTCCAGTAATATCTAATTAATATTTAATTAAGATCCCAAAATATTCCATGGGATTATTTTACATTTAATTAGATCTAATAAGTTCGAAATAGTTTATTTATTTTGGAAGAACTTCACGGTTCGTCACTTTGTTAAGCATAACAATATTAAATTTTATTAGTTAGTCTCTTTACAGGAAGAGGAAGAAGAAAAACATTTTATTGAAAAATTTTACGGACACAAGTTATACACCAGACTGCTGCAGTTTCGTCCCCCTCGTGGGGGACTCGTTAGTGGTTAATTTATGTGTCAATTGAACAAAGTATTTATATTGTTAATTTTGCTCTATATGAAAAACTTTTTTTATTTTTTTTTTGGTGTCGTACTGTGATTTGAACTCACGGTCTTAGCATCAAGCTATGCATCGTAATCTCACCTCTTAACGAGTTCAGCCACGATCGACACAGCGTTGACTGCGACTAAATGGAGTTTGGTCACACTACGTACACACAAGTATTGTTTTGATCAGAAGAGACAGAATTAGCTAATACCAATGCACAATTCATTTCTCAACTAGAATGCTTTTTCTTCTTAATCCTATCTCTTTTTCACAAGTAATTATCACGTTTTTATGATGCGCTTTATTCACATACAATAGTTGGATACCAAGTGTAGGTTAGAGATTGAGTCGCCGTTAAGCAAGTTTTATTCAAATTTTATGTTAGAAAGTGTTTTGCAACCGTCAGATAATGACAATCGTAATTAATTTTTTGTATTAATTACTGTAGAATATTTCTTTAGTTAGTCTCTTTACAGGAAGAAGAAGAAGAAAACATTTTTATTGAAAAATTTTACGGACATAAGGGATACACCAGACTGCCGCAGTTTCGTCCCCCTCCTGGGACTCGTCAGTGGTTAATTTATGTGTCAATTGAACAAAGTATTTTATATTGTTAATTTTGCTCTATATGAAAAACTTTTTATCAAATTTGATAAGGGAATGTTTGCTAAAGTGAGCCACTATAAGGTTTTTGGTATACCTGAACAAATTGTATTTTAAATATAACTCATTTGATGTAGATCGACATTAAAATTAGGGTATCATCTCAAAATTAGGGTATCCAGTAATATCAAAATAGACCTATTAAATATATTACTGGATTAAATTATATTAAAATAATCTTAAAATTGTGGAGTCCAGTAATATCTAATTAATATTTAATTAAGATCCCAAAATATTCCATGGGATTATTTTACATTTAATTAGATCTAATAAGTTCGAAATAGTTTATTTATTTGGAAGAACTTCACGGTTCGTCACTTTGTTAAGCATAACAATATTAAATTTTATTAGTTAGTCTCTTTACAGGAAGAGGAAGAAGAAAAACATTTTATTGAAAAATTTTACGGACACAAGTTATACACCAGACTGCTGCAGTTTCGTCCCCCTCGTGGGGGACTCGTCAGTGGTAAATTTATATGTCAATTGAACAAAGTATTTTATATTGTTAATTTGCTCTATATGAAAAACTTTTTTTTTTTACTTTTTTGGTGTTGTACTGGTATTCGAACTCACTGCCTTAGCATCAAGCTATGCATCGTAATCTCACCTCTTAACGAGTTGAGCCACGGTCGACACGGCGATGACTGTGGCTAAGTGGAGTTTTGTCACACTACGTACACACAAGTATTGTTTCGATCAGAAGAGACAGAATTAACTAATACCAATGCACAATTACTTTCTCAACTAGAATGCTTCTTCTTCTTAATCCTATCTCTCTTTCACAAGTAATTTCATTTATTCCTTCAATATACTTAAAATTATTCAGATATGTAATTCTGACTTCATCAAATATCAGCAACCGAATATCATTAGCCTGGAATCTTTACTTATGCAAAAAAATGTTTGTATCGATTGCGAAATGAAATGATAAATTGTGCAAAGTAGTGATATATAGCAAAAAACGAGGATTTTCCTGTTAATGCTCGACATTTATAGGCAAATTTGATACCCGAAAGTTAATGAAGATCTTTTATGAATTTAACATAAAAAACTAAGATAAAATATTTGATTTCTAAAATTTTCTATATAAAAAACTGCTTTAAAAGATGAACAACTTTAATGCAAATGTTTCCAAAAATCTGGCCCATAAGTGAGTACGCTATTACAATCTGCGTGGACAAATATTTAGTATCGATGATCGGTAATCTTGTTTTTTTTTTCGAGTTGCGAGTGCTACCTAACGTATATTTTTAATTTGGTAAAACCCATTTCGAAACTAATGATTTTGTATAGGATGTTTTTTTTTATAGAGGTATAGAACTTTTAAATGGAATAAAACAAAGATGAATTTTTTAAATTGACATAAATTTTACTTTATTCAAAAGATAATCTTCTGTGATTATAATTTAAATATGAGTTCTGTCCGCCACGGCTGGCACGGGCCATACTTTTTACAACATTTGTGGCCGTATATTTGCAATAACGCGGCGAATGTTGTCCTAAAAGTGGTCAATCGTTTCGGGCTTATCGACGTCGACTAGCAACTTCACATATCCCCACAGAAAATAGTCCAGCCTCATTAGATCGCACGATCTTGGAGGCCAATCCACGGGTCCAAAACGTGAAAATATGCGGTTAACAAACGTTTCCTTCAATAAATCAATTGTGGCACGAGTTTGTGTGACATGTTTGCGCCGTCTTGTTAAAACCACGGCTCCTGCACATCATGGTTGTTCAATTGACGAACGAAACAGTCAATACTCATGGCTCTAAAACGGTCACTATTGACTGTAACGTTCTGATCAGCATCGTGTTTAAAGAAGTACGGACCAATGATTCCACCAGCCCATAAAGCACACCAACAGTCAGTTTTTCTGGATGTAACGATGTCTCAACATACACTTGAGGATTATCATCACTCCAAATACGGCAGTTTTATCTTTTGACGTATCCAAAAGTGAACTTTATCGCTAACAAAATTCGCTTATGAAAATCGGGATCAACGACAATCTTGTTTTGGGCCCCGTCACCGAATCTACGCCTTGCTAGGTGATCGTGAGGCTTAAATTTTTGGACGAGAAGGCTTTTGTAAGCACGCAAACCAAGATCTTTCCGCAAAATCTTCCATAAAGTGGATGGACACATATCCAATTCCTGTGCACGATGGCGAATAGACTAATTGGGGTCTTCCACTACGCTACGCTCTACAGCAACAATGACTTCTTCTGTACGCACTATACGACGTCTCTGTGGATGCATATTATCATTTAGAGTAAACGTGTTGCGAAAACCTTCAATAGTTAATTGAATTAATTGCTCTGATAGACGATTATGTTGAACGTAAAATGGACGTAGTGCGCTATACATATTTCGAACAGAACCATGACTTTTCAAAATAAATTTGCACAATTTGGAAGCGTTGTTCAGGCGTCAGTCTATTCATGTTTAAATGCCAAACCAAACTAAACATAAATCACTTGACAAAATGGCCGCCAGTTAAAAAAGTGTTGCCAACTTAAAGTTCTATACCTGTATAGAAAACACCTTTTATTTTATTGTGTTTTTAGAATGCATTTTTCGGGAAAAATTATTGAAATTATGGAGTAAGCTTAAAATCTCAAAACCGAGTTACTCGTTTACTCGAAAAAAAAACAAAATCTTAGATCGGTCTCCGTACTCTTTAGCAACAAAAAAAAAAAAAATACCAATCTAAGATTTTTCAAGTGCGTAAAGCTGTACTTTGTTTATTTACAAAAAATGGATTTGGAGTTATGATCCTTTTATTGAACAAGAGTGATCTATACTCATATACGATCCCATTTCCTCTTCGACCACTTTTATGTGTCAAGCATTTAAATATCCTCAGATTTGAAGGAAGATTTATTTCTTGAATTTTTGTTTGATCATTGAAAAAAAGGTTGATCATAAAAATAACTTATTTGTTATTTTTACTTATTGACTTAAAAATTTTCCATGGAAAAATTATTAATTTATTTATACATATTTAACCTTGACCACCTAAAATATTGATAACACCATTAAATCTAGTTTAAGATTTAAGTAATATTTTACAAAATATCGCGTTTTATATAGATTTTTTTTTGCACATGGTTTCAATTAACAAATGTTATTTACTGTCTTATCAGTTTTATGCAAATTTATTTTTTGTTTGTGCATTTCAAATATGCACATTCAAAATACAAGTGCAAATTAAAATGCAATAAATATGCAAATTTTAACAATTTTATTTTCAACACTTTAAAGTTGAAATACAAAAAATAAACATCTTTGAAAAAAGGTGTTTTTGTAAGAAAATAATTTATGTTAAGGGGAAATTAAAGAGACTTAATTTCAAATTATTTTTAGTATAATGAAAATTTGTAATCTTAAGATTGTAATTCATCATCTTTAAATGTGATACTTCAAAAAACCGATACTTTATTAAACCATTTGGCAGATTAAGCGCATCCTTAAAATATTTTGAGTTTCTAAGTTTTTTTTAACAATCTGAAGCTGTTTCTTAAAATCTCAAAAAATTCTATAAAAATGCTTGATTAAACATGTTTATTTTTTTGTTTTAATTTTCTCATCAACAACTTTGATTATTAGCAGAAATTATTGAAAAATATTCCATTGAACAAACGAATTTTACCGACAAATGAAATATTATCTTAATAGATTATATTACGGGCTAAACGGAAAAGACGCAAAAAAATTACAAAATAAATCGGTAAACGTACTGTAAAAAATCAAAAATTCAAAAATCAAACGAGCCGTAAAATACAATTTGATCACCGTACAAATATCATATTGTTTTATTCATTTTCTGTTTTTTTTTTTGTCCAAACTAAACAAATTTTTGTGAGCTTTAAAACAAAAGGATTTTTACATACAAAAGACAAGTCTATGGTATGGTTCTTATTATTTTCTTGGTTTAATCATTTAAATCTTTCAATTCGTTAGCAAACATCACTTGAAACTGATTGTTTGAATATTTAAAAAAAAATAAATAAAAAAATCAACTGCCAAAGCAGACGTGAAAAAGAATCCCTTTATATTCACAATTTGATTGAGGATGCTTTTAGTTTAGCTTTATGTCAGCTTTGACGATTGTTAAGTTTTATTATTTTTTTTTGTGTGTTAAAAAGCCGCCAGAGATTTTTTCAAACGCGAAAATCGTATTTAAGCGACATAAAGTCTACTTAATCAGCTAATCATCATTGTTTTGTCTTAAGATGGATGATGATGCTGTGTATGATCTTGATGAGAAAATTCAAGTGATATTTTTTTTGTCTCTTTTGTTGGACATGGACATAAAAAATTAAAAAGAAATTGACCAAGCCGCTAAGGACCACGATTTTCTTTGATTTCTCAAAAGGATAATTTTTCAATGAAGATAAAACATTTATTTTTCTGTGAACTTTTTATTTAAAATAAGATTCAAAATGTGTTTAAGTAATTTGATTAAAATGTAATTTGATAATAAACTAAAACCTTGTGAGAATTCATTCAATTATAAAATTCACAGTTTGCGATTAAAAAATCTATTTTCCAGAAATCACAATTAAAATTAAATAAAATTGCATATTAATTATAGTACTAATTGCAATTGTCTGAAAAAGACGTTAAAATTCAAACTCAAACAAAAATCAAACTTTGCTCTCTGGCAATTTTTCCCTAACTACGTAAGCGCCATCTATCGAATATACAAAGAATATATCAGCGATGTGGCATCACTTACAACATATGGGAAAACAGTGGACATTAGAGTGAGGTAAGTTTCTAAAAATAGAACTGTTGTGTTGTTGAAGTTGTACTTCTGAGATTATGTATTCAAGAACAAAAAAACACCGTGTATTGAATAAGACTAGTTTTAATCACAACAAAACTCGACCTGACGATAGATCAGTGCGCTAAAGCGCTCTGTCTAACGTGTAGTGCGATTGCATGTGGCATTAGAAATCAGTTTATCTATACCACGGTCAGTGATTTCACAGAAAATTTCATATAGACGCAAATATTACATTATCAAAAAAAAAAAAAACAGGGTCACTGACGAAGGTTCAATACCAGAAACTGCGCAGTCTGATTCAGAAAATTGAAAATTTACAATGTAGTTATGATTTTTAGAAAATACACTCATTCTTCTCTACCACGCCTTTCTCAACTAAAATAATTTTTAATTAAAAAGAAAATTGTCGAAATGCCGATAATTTATAATAAAAAACTAAATTCTTACAAAAATCCAGAGCATTCAGTGGGCTTTTAAAAGAACCGAAGTCATACACACTTGTCGAACAAAAAAATGGACATCATATTAAAATCTTGTCATTCACTCGTAGATTTCTGAAAATTCCCTAATCTTACAAGCTTTTCGCAAAATCTTCTTTACATTCAAATTTTGTCAAATAGTTGTGCAACATAAACTTAGTCGAATAATTTTGAATATCCAAAATACCTAAATCTTGTTGAATTGTTCTGAATTTCTAAAATAGCAAATCCGGTCGAACAGTCGGTGCAATTATGAAACAATCACATCTAGTGCAATTGTGGATGTAGTAGGCTGGTCCCTATCCGCATTTAATTCTTACCAAAGGAAATTTCAGGGCACAATGTTATTTGAATTGTACAGATAAATGCTAGGTTTATTCTGGTCGAATTGTACACTAAGAGAAATATCTGAATGACTGATTTCTGAATTCATTAGATCTAAAAAGTGTTACCTGGAATTCCTTAATTCAAAGTTTTCATAAATATAATGCAGTTTCTGATTAAACTTAAAAAAAAAAAATTAGTTTATTTATTAAAAACTTCGTACTCCAAATAAAAATTTTCATTAAAATATTTTCATAAAAACTATGAAGCTTTTTCATAAAATTTAAGAAGTTTTTCATACATTTTGTGAAAAAAAATTAGTTTTAGTGAAAAATCTCATTCAAACTCGTCCAAGAAAATTCTCTCTGTGTAGTAGACTTCCAAAGTCATTAAAGTCTTGTCGAATAGTTGTGCTTTCTTGTGGACCCGGGTAAAAATAGTTATATCTATTAGTATATAATATGA
The DNA here is from genome assembly GCA_021234595.1 of Delia radicum. NCBI lineage: Eukaryota > Metazoa > Arthropoda > Insecta > Diptera > Anthomyiidae > Delia > Delia radicum. The sequence continues at coordinate 57,669,389 of CM037854.1, forward strand.
TTAAGTCATATATGACTATGACTGAAGTCACAGTACGGCTAATATCATTATATACAAATATATCTGGTCATTTTTATTGATTTTTTTTATATGGTACTTGATATTATTATATGTCTCCAAATCTTACTCCATATATAACTATAAGCCATATAATAATAATCCAAATATATGCAGTGATCGATATGATTATATATGGCCCTATGCTAAGACTTATTAAACTATATGTGATGCCATTCTGAAAATATTTTGCTTATAACTGTATACGTCATTATATATAATAACATTACCAAAATATGGTAAAGTTCAATATCAAATTAAGTTATCTGCAAGTTAAGACTTATTATACATATATGGCTTCACATATAACCATATTGATTTTATAACGAAATCATTTGCAAGTGAATTATTTTGTATAATTTAAAATATACAAATGTGTACATTTTAAAGGGTCCGCCAAATAACTTTTTTTTTTTTGAACTCCTGAACCAATTGGACTTTGTATGGCGTCATACCCAAGGTCTTTATGCAAAATTCGTCTCAATGATGTCTCTCCTAAATGTTCAATTGTTGAGAACGACGGTGAATTGATGTTGATGGCGCTTCACGCACACTTTCTGCCACAGCAGCAATATTCTCGGGTGTACGCACTGTTTTTGGCTTTACACACGCTTTGGATTATCGATGAGGATGCCAGTTTCTTTCACTTTTTTCACAAGATAACGAACATACGGACCATATTCGTTCAGCGGAAGGATAAAACTAATTATCTGTCAAATCAGACATGAGCTAAGTGTTACCATTCACGAAATAAGCACTAGATGAAAAAAAAAACGTTAGATGGCGGACCCTTTATTAGACAATACCACTTAATGATATATTATTGAAACACTAGATTTGTTCTTGATAATTTTTAATCATTTCGTTGTTTAATTTAAAAAAAAATAGTTTTCTTTAAATTTTTTGATTTCTAGAAATAGTAATTTTAAACTTAAATACTTTTAAGCATACCTTCTAGTTGGCAAAAATCATGGCTAAAATTTTATTAAATCAGAGATATTTATAACTAATAGATATAATTTAATGTCCCGGATATGGACAAATCCAGGATAAATTTTATCAAATTATATTTAATATTCGATTGGATACTTGTATATGACCCATTTTTCTGATCAATTTGAATATGCTCATATATGGGATCTTCTCCAAATGAGATATAATTTTATTAGACTCCATATTAAAATTTTTACCCGGGCAAATCAAAATCTTATCGAATCGTGGATCTTCTCAAGTATCAAAATTTTAAAGAACAAAATCTTTCTCTATTTTTAAAGGATATCGTGAATTTTGGAAAGAACTAAAACTGGTCGAAAAAACGTTGATTTTAAAAAAAAAAGCCTAAATCTTGTCGAAAAGTCATGAATACTAACAATAATTAAAATGTTTAAAAATCAATATAATAATATATTATTTTCTAGAAAATCAAAGCAAATCAAAATACCGTAGATTTTTAGAAAAGTAAAAATCTTGTATAAAAATTTGTTAATTAAAAAAAGAACCATTACGTTTAAAAACTAAACAATATAATTTGGCTGAACATTGTAGATTTCTAATGGAATCAAAATATTTAAAACTTATCGAAAACTTCTAAAAGAACCAAAACCCTAAACAAAAAACTGGTCGAAAAATAGTGTTTGGTTTAAAAAACTAAAATTAAAAAGTTAGATTTTTACAGGAAGAAGAAGAAAACATTTTTATTGAAAATTTAACGGACACAATGGATATGCCAGACTGTCGCAGTTTCGTCCCCTCCAAGGACTCGTCAGTGGTTAATTTAATGCCAATTGAACAAAATATTTTAAATTGTTAAATTGCTCTCAAAAAAAAAGCTGGTCAAGACATAGTGAATCTCTAAAGGATCGTCATTAACCGAAGCGGATTATAGTTGAAAAAGACTAAGCAACAATTAACACAGAATTTTGAGCCCGGCAAGGGGTTTGAATTACTATGGTAAAGTACGGAAACAGGTAATGTTTTAGTGCGTTTACTCAAAATAGACCAAAAGCGCCCAGTACTAAAATTAGTGTGCATATCGCTACTTATTGGCCTGTTTTGGGTTGTTTTAGCAAATAATCGGGGAATCGGCTAAATAACGGCATATTACCAATTATTTAAAGATTATGTTTTTAGGACCGATCTAGAAAATCGTGAATTTCTAAAGGAACAAAAAACTTACATTGTGGTCTAAAATTTGTGGATTTCTAAAAATAATCAAAATCTTAAAAAATTCAACTTAAATTTAAAAAGCTGGGTAAAATTTATATTATTTCTAAAAAATAAAAATCTAGTCGAAAAATTGTAAATTACTTAAATTTTTTTTTTTTTTAATTTCTTAAAGACCTAATGTCGAAAAATCGTAGTCGAAAAATTGTTACTTAAAAACATTAAAAATTAAATTAAAAAATCTGTAACAAATTTTCAAAAAATATTTTTGTGCACAAAAAGTACCCAACCCAAAATATGTTAATAAATATATAAAGACATCATCTTGTTGGGTCAAATAAGAAGGAAAAAAAAAAAATACATTAAACTAAATGCTGCTGCTGGAATGTAACCCGATTCTTATTAACTCATCAACATCCTTATGACGAAAAAAAAAAAACTTTGAAACAAGAAGACAACCTTAAAAACCAAATACAAGTTATTAACTTATAAAAAAAAAAGAAAACTAAAACTAAAAGTTTTGGCCAAGTCAACAAAACAAATTTGAAACTTGTGGCGGTCCTTAAAGGACAGACACAATGCATAAGTTGTATAAGAATATACTGAACGGACAGACACCTTGCTAATAGGCCATAAATAATAACCACCAAAGAGATTATATTGAAAGGTTAAAACATACATAGCAATAACAATAACAACAACTACAACAAACAGGGGAAAACAATCTCTAAAACATAAAAAAAAAACTTAAATGAGTAAGATGATCATTTTAACCAACTGTAAAGCAATGGGGCGGAATCTCTTTTAATAGTTTAAACCATAATTTTTAGTTCGAAAAAAACTGTCCAAATTTCTTTTCTTCTTCTTAAATTTTGATCCATAGTGCCATGAAAAAGTCAGTTTGATTTTGGTATCTTTACCATGGTTAATATGTTTGTGTCTTTCAAGGCGGCTTTACACAAAACACACAATACACACATACGAAATATGTTCCACAACAATTTTTGTATATTTTCTTTTTTTTGTGGAAAGAGTAGAAAAAATGACTAAATTATGGTTAATGGAGCGAATTAAGTTTAAAAGAGCCACAACTATACACACACCACTTTTTTATATATGTTGCTTTCCAAGCCAACTATCTAGCAAAAGAAAAAAATTATATCGCAGCAATGTGATCCAGAAAGTTTCATCGTGGTAACTCGGGTTACTTTGGCGAACAAATTCGTTGAATATTGCCCTTCATTAATTCATTAAAAAAATTGTCATTTTTTAACCACAGGTCGTCTGAATTTCTTTATATTAAAAACATAATCTCTATAAAGCCTATAATACAGCTCCAAAAATAAAGGATGTTTTTTATACTGGTATAGAAATTTAAGTTGGCAACACTTTTTTAACTGGGGGGCCATTTTGTCAGCTGTCAAGAGATTTTTTTTTTTTTTTATTCATTTATTTAAATTAACCGAGCCCTTATGGGCCATATACGGCTAATAGTATAATATAATGTGCAAAAACAATGTAAAAAAACACTTAAATCTAAAAAATAATAATATTAACAAATTCACTTACTTTAAAGATATTATTAAAATTTAATATAACAAGGAATAATATTAAGCTTATTGATTTGCAAAGTATTCCAGAAAGAATAACTTAGCTCTAGGAAACGTAAAAGAAAAAGTTTTCAAATTATTAGGAAGAAAGTTCCACACTCTTGAAATTCTAACCACAAAAGAACGTTCAAATATCGAAAAGACTAATTCTAGGTATGATGATTTGGGGTGAGCGAGTAGACCTTGAAAAATAAACTTATCATACAAATTGCGTGGGGTTTTAGTAG
>CM037854.1:57673545-57729552 GCA_021234595.1 Delia radicum
TTTGATTGTCACTCCATAACTCGAGAACGGCTGCATAAAATAAAAAATGGCTGAATACGTTTGTAGAACATGCAATGAGGATGGTTAAAAAAAATATAAAAAAATATTTTAATATATTTAATATTTTCGTTTGGTCCAGATGTGGTAATTTTTCTGAACATTAGTCATTTTCATCTGAATACATTTTGTAGAACATGCAATGAGGATGGTTTAAAAAAAAAAAATTGTTTAAAAAGATTTTCGTTTGGTCCAGATGTGGTGATTTTTCTGAACATTAGTCATTTTCATATAAATTGTGTGAATATCAAAAATTTTTGCTTTGTTACATAGCATTGCTTGGATACGGGTACAAAAAATAAAAAATGGCTGAATACGTTGTAGCACCTAATACACAAACTCATACATATACACATTGATTTCATTGACAGCATACATTATTTCTGCTCCTTTTAAAGGTATTTCAACAAAATTTGGTTTGTCGGTGCAGTCCAACTATCATTCTTCTTCGAAATATCAATCCACCACGACTTTGTAACGGAACCAGACTTTCAATGAAAATAAAATTTGAAGGCAAAACAACGTTTGTCGGGTCAGCTAGTAATTATATATATACATATAAACAGCAATATGTTTAAACTTCTATTTAAAATATAAATAGAAGTTAAATATATAAAAAACCCTTTTTTTCAAATAGAGTAAGGAAATATAAAAAATTTCGTGATATGTGTGTCTATCTACCAAAAGGTATATTTGTTTGCAATTTTTCCACATTCTACAAATTACCACTATAAAACTTTAGTTTACAAATACATATACACATTTCATTTTTATTTTATTAAATTTAAATATTTTATTTTGTCTTTAAATTAATATTCAATTTCTTTCATCAACAATTTGTATGAATGCCCACTATTAGCGTCCTTTTGTATGAAAAACTATAAAAAAAAAATCTTCCATGGTTGAATTTTTTATATATCTTACAAGAGTACAATGGTAGAACCATTTTTCTCATCTCTACTACATTTGACATGCAGCGACAGCTACTTCATTCTGCATATATCTTCCAATCTGGTTTTCGTCCACACTATTAATGTGCTTATTTGCACAATTTTTTTTTTTTTTGCAAAATAAATTAGTAAAATATTAGTATAATATTAGTAAAACATTAGTTCAAAACTGTTAAGTGCTGAATAAGTATAACTAAAATTTTAGCTGAAAATACAATTTCAGCAACAAATTTGCTGAGAAATAGTATACTTGGGTTTACAAGACATTTTACTAATTTTTCTTCTATCTTATTTGTTTGAGTGTAGGAGGGTATAATAAATTAAACATATTTTACGAACTCTAAATGATATACATTTTTATATCAAATTTGATAAGGAATGTTGGCTGAAGTGAGCCACTATCAGGTTTTGGTATACCTAAACAAATTGTATTAAAAATTACTTACTTGATTAAATCATATCAAAATTAATCTTAAAATTGTGCATCCAGTAATATCTTATAAATATTTAATTAAGATCCCAAAATATCCCATTGCATTATTTTAGATTTAATTGGATCTAAAAAGTTCGAAAAAGTTTATTTATTTTGGATCGAACTACATACAACATATTTGTAAAGTAAATAGGAACAACTTAAAGCCCATAAAATATTTTATTTTCGATATAATTAACAAAAAAATAACATTATTTAGGCAGCAGATGCATAAATTATTCTGTATGGGATTATGCCAGTGACGGTCCGTGAAGTTGTCAAAAGTTAGATTTAATTAATTTTTTATTTTTTAAATAGATATGCAAGTAAAATTTTATTTAAACGCACCCTTTACACGATCAATAAAAAACTGATCAAAAAACAAAGTGAGCGTGAAATTAATTAACAACTTATCTTATCCACAGAAAGGTGGAAAGGTCTTGGAAAAAAAAACAAATTGCATCACAGCTTTGACCACTTCACGCGCCCGCCCCTGGGTTATGTATAACAATATTTAATTTCATTTATTCTGACTTCATCAAATATCAGCAACCGAATATCATTCGCCTGGAATCATACTGGAATCTTTACTTATGCAAAAAAAATGTTTGTATCAATTGCGAAATGAAATAATAAATTGTGCAAAGTAGTAATATATAGGAAAAACTTAGAAAAAAAACGCGGATTTACTTGTTAATGCTGGACATTTTATAAGCAAATTTTGATACCCGAAAGTTAATGAAGATCTTTTATGTATTTAACATAAAAAACTAAGATAAAATATTTGATTTTTAAATTTTCTGTATAAAAATCTGCTTTAAAAGATGAACAACTTGTAAATGCTTCCAAAAATCTGGCCCATAAGTGAAAAAACTGAAACTGATCTGTAATCTTGTTTTTTTTTTTCGAGTTGCGAGTGCTACCTAACGTATATTTTTAATTTGGTAAAACACATTTCGAAACTCCTGATTTTGTAAAGGGTGTTTTTTTTATAGAGGTATAGAACCTTGAAATAGAATAAAACAAAGATGAATTTTTTAAATTGACATGAAATTTACTTTATTCAGAAGATAATCTTCTGTTATTATAATTTAAATATGAGTTCTGCCCGCTCGGACGTAGTCTAATCCGGAGGTCCAATTTTCGATTACTTTTTCCAACATTTGTGGCCGTAATATTTGCAATAACGCGGCGAATGTTGTCCTCCAAGTGGTCAATCGTTTCGGGCTTATCGGCGTCGACTAGCGACTTCACATATCCCCACAGAAAATAGCCCAGCCTCATTAAAACGCACGATCTTGGAGGCCTACTCATGGGTTCCAAAACGTGAAAATATGCGGTTACCAAACGTTTCCTTCAATAAATCAATTGTGGCACGAGCTGTGTGACATGTTGCGCCGTCTTGTTAAAACCACAGCTCCTGCACATCATCAATTGACGAACGAAACAGTCAGTAATCATGGCTCTAAAGCGGTTTCTATTGACTGTAACGTTCTGACCAGCATCGTGTTTAAAGAAGTACGGACCAATGATTCCACCAGCCCATAAAGCACACCAAACAGTCAGTTTTTTCTAGATGTAACGATGTCTCAACATATACTTGAGGATTATCATCACTTCAAAAACGGCAGTTTTATCTTTTGACGTATCCAAAAGTGAACTTTATCGCTAAACAAAATTCGCTTATGAAAATCGGGATCAGCGACAATCTTGTTTTGGGCCCCGTCACCGAATCTACGCCTTGCTAGGTGATCGTGAGGCTTAAATTTTTGGACGAGTTGGCTTTTGTAAGCACGCAAACCAAGATCTTTCCGCAAAATCTTCCATAAAGTGGATGGACACATATATAATTCCTATGCACGATGGCGGATAGACTAATTGGGGTCTTCCACTACGCTACGCTCTACAGCAACAAATGACTTCTTCTGTACGCACTATACGACGTCTCTGTGGATATTATCATTTAGAGTAAATGTGTTGCGAAAACCTTCAATAGTTAATTGAATTAATTGCTCTGATAGACGATTATGTTGAACGTAAATTGGACGTAGTGCGCTATACATATTTCGAACAGAACCATGACTTTCAAATAAATTTGCACAATTTGGAAGCGTTGTTCAGGCGTCAGTCTATTCATGTTTAAATGCCAAACCAAACTAAACATAAATCTCTTGACAAAATGGTCGCCAGTTAAAAAAGTGTTGCCAACTTAAAGTTCTATACCTGTATAGAAAACACCTTTTATTTATTGTGTCTTTAGAATGCATTTTTCGGGAAAAATTATTGAAATTATGGAGTAAGCTTAAAATCTCAAAACCGAGTTACTCGTTTACTCGAAAAAAAAAACAAAAATCTTAGATCGGTCTCCGTACTCTTTAGCAACAAAAAAAAAAAAAAATACCAATCTAAGATTTTTCAAGTGCGTAAAGCTGTACTTTGTTTATTACAAAAATGGATTTGGAGTTATGATCCTTTATTGAACAAGAGTGATCTATACTCATATACGATCCCATTTCCTCTTCGACCACTTTTATGTGTCAAGCATTTAAATATCCTCAGATTTGAAGGAAGATTTATTTCTTGAATTTTGTTTGATCATTGAAAAAAAGGTTGATCATAAAAATAACTTATTTGTTATTTTTACTTATTGACTTAAAAATTTTCCATGGAAAAATTATTAATTTATTTATACATATTTAACCTTGACCACCTAAAATATTGATAACACCATTAAATCTAGTTTAAGATTTAAGTAATATTTTACAAAATATCGCGTTTTATATAGATTTTTTTTTTTTGCACATGGTTTCAATTAACAAATGTTATTTACTGTCTTATCAGTTTTATGCAAATTTATTTTTTGTTTGTGCATTTCAAATATGCACATTCAAAATACAAGTGCAAATTAAAATGCAATAAATATGCAAATTTTAACAATTTTATTTTCAACACTTTAAAGTTGAAATACAAAAAATAAACATCTTTGAAAAAAGGTGTTTTTGTAAGAAAATAATTTATGTTAAGGGAAATTAAAGAGACTTAATTTTCAAATTATTTTTAGTATAATGAAAATTTGTAATCTTAAGATTGTAATTCATCATCTTTAAATGTGATACTTCAAAAAATATTTATTAAACCATTTGGCAGATTAAGCGCATCCTTAAAAGTTTTTGAGTTTCTAAATTTTTTTAACAATCTGAAGATGTTTCTTAAAATCTCAAAAAATTCTATAAAAATGCTTGATTAAACATGCTTTTTTTTTTAATTTTAATTTTCTCATCAACAACTTTGATTATTAGCAGAAATTATTGAAAAATATTCCATTGAACAAACGAATTTTACCGACAAATGAAATATTATCTTAATAGATTATATTACGGGCTAAACGGAAAAGACGCAAAAAAATTACAAAATAAATCGGTAAACGTACTGTAAAAAATCAAAAATTCAAAAATCAAACGAGCCGTAAAATACAATTTGATCACCGTACAAATATCATATTGTTTTATTTATTTTTTGTTTTTTTTTTTTTGTCCAAACTAAACAAATTTTTGTGAGCTTTAAAACAAAAGGATTTTTACATACAAAAGACAAGTCTATGGTATGGTTCTTATTATTTTCTTGGTTTAATCATTTAAATCTTTCAATTCGTTAGCAAACATCACTTGAAACTGATTGTTTGAATATTTAAGAAAAAAAAAAGAAATAAAAAATCAACTGCCAAAGCAGACGTGAAAAAGAATCCCTTTATATTCACAATTTGATTGAGGATGCTTTTAGTTTAGCTTTATGTCAGCTTTGACGATTGTTAAGTTTTATTATTTTTTTTTTTTTTTGTGTTAAAAAGCCGCCAGAGATTTTTTCAAACGCGAAAATCGTATTTAAGCGACATAAAGTCTACTTAATCAGCTAATCATCATTGTTTTGTCTTAAGATGGATGATGATGCTGTGTATGATCTTGATGAGAAAATTCAAGTGATATTTTTTTTTGTCTCTTTTGTTGTGAAATGGACATAAAAAATTAAAAAGAAATTGACCAGGCCGCTAAGGACCACGATTTTCTTTGATTTCTCAAAAGGATAATTTTTCAATGAAGATAAAACATTTATTTTTCTGTGATCTTTTTATTTAAAATAAGATTCAAAATGTGTTTAAGTAATTTGATTAAAATGTAATTTGATAATAAACTAAAACCTTGTGAGAATTCATTCAATTATAAAATTCACAGTTTGCGATTAAAAATCTATTTTCCAGAAATCACAATTAAAATTAAATAAAATTGCATATTAATTATAGTACTAATTGCAATTGTCTGAAAAAGACGTTAACATTCAAACTCAAACAAAATCAAACTTTGCTCTCTGGCAATTTTTTCCTAACTACGTAAGCGCCATCTATCGAATATACGATGTGGCATCAGCGATGTGGCATCACTTACAACATATTTGAAAACAGTGGACATTAGAGTGAGGTAAGTTTCTAAAAATAGAACTGTGTTGTTGAAGTGGTACTTCTGAGATTATGTATTTAAGAACAAAAAACACCGTGTATTGAATAAAACTAGTTTTAATCACAACAAAACTCGACCTGACGATAGATCAGTGCGCTAAAGCGCTCTGTCTAACGTGTAGTGCGATTGCATGTGGCATTAGAAATCAGTTTATCTATACCACGGTCAGCGATTGCACAGAAAATTTCATATAGACGCAATCGAACAAATAAAAACATAACAAATATTACATTATTCAACAAAAAAAACAGGGTCACTGACGAAGGTTCAATACCAGAAACTGCGCAGTCTGATTCAGAAAATTGAAAATTTACAATGTAGTTATGATTTTTAGAAAATACACTCATTCTTCTCTACCACGCCTTTCTCAACTAAAATAATTTTAAATTAAAAAGAAAATTGTCGAAATGCCGATAATTTCTAATAAAAACTAAATTCTTACAAAAATCCAGAGCATTCAGTGGGCTTTTAAAAGAACCGAAGTCATACACACTTGTCGAACAAAAAAATGGACATCATATTAAAATCTTGTCATTCACTCGTAGATTTCTGAAAATTCCCTAATCTTACAAGCTTTTCGCAAAATCTTCTTTACATTCAAAATTTGTCAAATAGTTGTGCAACAAAAACTTAGTCGAATAATTTTGAATATCCAAAATTACCTAAATCTTGTTGAATTGTTCTGAATTTCTAAAATAGCAAATCCGGTCGAACAGTCGTGCAATTATGAAACAATCAATATCTAGTGCAATTGTGGATGTAGTAGGCTGGTCCCTATCCGCATTTAATTCTTACCAAAGGAAATTTCAGGGCACAATGTTATTAGAATTTGTACAGATAAATATTAGGTTAGTTCTGGTCGAATTGTACACTAAGAGAAATATCTGAATGACTGAGTTCTGAATTCATTAGATCTAAAAAGTGTTACTGGAATTCCTTAATTCAAAGTTTTCATAAATATAATGCAGTTTCTGATTAAACTTAAAAAAAAAAATTAGTTTATTTATTAAAAACTTCGTACTCCAAATAAAAATTTTCATTAAAAATAGTTTCATAAAAACTATGAAGCTTTTTCATAAAATTTAAGAAGTTTTTCATACATTTTGTGAAAAAAATTAGTTTAGTGAAAAATCTCATTCAAACTCGTCCAAGAAAATTCTCTCTGTGTAGCAGACTTCCAAAGTCATTAAAGTCTTGTCGAATAGTTGTGCTTTCTTGTGGACCCGGGTAAAAATAGTTATATCTAGTAGTATATAATATGATTAAGTCATATATGACTATGACTGAAGTCACATTACGGCTAATATCATTATATACAAATAAATCTGGTCATTTTTATTGATTTTTTTTTTATATGGTACTTGATATTATTATATGTCTCCAAATCTTACTCCATATATAACTATAAGCCATATAATAATAATCCAAATATATGCAGTGATCGATATGATTATATATGGCCCTATGCTAAGACTTATTAAACTATATGTGATGCCATTCTGAAATATTTTCCTTATAACTGTATACGTCATTATATATAATAACATTACCAAAATATGGTAAAGTTCAATATCAAATTAAGTTATCTGCAAGTTAAGACTTATTTTACATATATGGCTTCACATATAACCATATTGATTTTATAACGAAATCATTTGCAAGTGAATTATTTTGTATAATTTCAAATATACAAATGTGTACATTTTAAAGGGTCCGCCAAATAACTTTTTTTTTGAACTCCTGAACCAATTGGACTTGTATGGCGTCATACCCAAGGTCTTTATGCAAAATTCGTCTCAATGATGTCTCCTAAATGTTCAATTGTTGAGAACGACGGTGAATTGATGTTGATGGCGCTTCACGCACACTTTCTGCCACAGCAGCAATATTCTCGGGTGTACGCACTGTTTTTGGCTTTACACGCTTTGGTTTATCGATGAGGATGCCAGTTTCTTTCACTTTTTTCACAAGATAACGAACATACGGACCATATTCGTTCAGCGGAAGGATAAAACTAATTATCTGTCAAATCAGACATGAGCTAAGTGTTACCATTCACGAAATAAGCACTAGATGAAAAAAAAACGTTAGATGGCGGACCCTTTATTAGACAATACCACTTAATGATATATTATTGAAACACTAGATTTGTTCTTGATAATTTTTAATCATTTCGTTGTTTAATTTAAAAAAATAGTTTTCTTTAAATTTTTTGATTTCTAGAAATAGTAATTTTAAACTTAAATACTTTTAAGCATAACTTCTAGTTGCACAAATCATGGCTAAAATTTTATTAAATCAGAGATATTTATAACTAATAGATATAATTTAATGTCCCGGATATAGACAAATCCAGGATAAAATTTTATCAAATTATATATAATTTGATTGGATACTTGTAGATGACTCATTTTTCTGATCAATTTGTATATGCTCATATATGGGAACTTCTCAAATGAGATATAATTTTATTAGACTCCATATTAAAATTTTTACTGGGGCAATCAAAATCTTATCGAATCGTGGTTCTTCTCAAGTATCAAAATTTTAAAGAACAAAATCTTTTTGTATTTTTAAAAGAATATCGTGAATTTTTGAAAGAACTAAAACTGGTCGAAAAACGTTGATTTAAAAAAAAACCTAAATCTTGTCGAAAAGACATGAATACTAACAATAATTAAAATGTTTAAAAATCAATATAATAATATATTATTTTCTAGAAAAAGCAAATCGAAATACCGTAGATTTTTACAAAAGTAAAAATCTTGTATAAAAATTGTTAATTCAAAAAAGAACCATTACGTTTAAAAATTAAAACAATACAATTTAGCTGAAAATCGTAGATTTCTAATGGAATCAAAATATTTAAAACTTTTCGAAAACTTCTAAAATAACCAAAACCCTAAACAAAAAACTGGTGGAAAAATTGTGTTTGGTTTAAAAAACCAAAATTAAAAAGTTAGATTTTTACAGGAAGAAGAAGAAAACATTTTTATTGAAAAATTTAACGGACACAATGGATATGCCAGACTGACAATTTACTCATAATTTTGAGCACGGCAAGTGGTTTGAATTACTATGGTAAAGTACGGAAACAGGCAATGTTTTAGTGCGATTACTCAAAATACACCAAAAGCGCCCAGTACTAAAATTAGTGTGCAAATCGCTACTTATTGGCCTGTTTTGGGTTGTTTTAGCAAATAATCGGGAATCGGCTAAATAACGGCATATTACCAATTATTTAAAGATTATGTTTTTAGGACCGATCTAGAAAATCGTGAATTTCTAAAGGAACAAAAACTTACATTGTGGTCTAAAATTTGTGGATTTCTAAAAATAATCAAAATCTTAAAAAATTCAACTTAAATTTAAAAAGCTGGGTAAAATTTATAATATTTCTAAAAAATAAAAATCTAGTCGAAAAAATTGTAAATTACTTAATTTTTTTTTTTTTTTTTTTAATTTCTTAAAGATCTAATGTCGAAAAAATCGTAGTCGAAAAATTGTTACTTAAAAACATTAAAAATTAAATTAAAAAATCTGTAACAAATTTTCAAAAAATATTTTTGTGCACAAAAAGTACCCAACCCAAAAATATGTTAATAAAATATATAAAGACATCATCTTGTTGGGTCAAAATAAGAAGGAAAAAAAAAAATACATTAAACTAAATGCTGCTGCTGGAATGTAACCCGATTCTTATTAACTCATCAACATCCTTATGAACGAAAAAAAAACTTTGAAACAAGAAGACAACCTTAAAAACCAAATACAAGTTATTAACTTATAAAAAAAAGAAAAAAAAAGAAAACTAAAACTAAAAGTTTTGGCCAAGTCAACAAAAACAAATTTGAAACTTGTGCGGTCCTTAAAGGACAGACACAATGCATAAGTTGTATAAGAATATACTGAACGGACAGACACCTTGCTAATAGGCCATAAATAATAACCACCAAAGAGATTATATTGAAAGGTTAAAACATACATAGCAATAACAATAACAACAACTACAACAAACAGGGGAAAACAATCTCTAAAACATAAAAAAAAAACTTAAATGAGTAAGATGATCATTTTACCAACTGTAAAGCAATGGGGCGGAATCTCCTTTTAATAGTTTAAACATAATTTTTAGTTCGAAAAAACTGTCCAAATTTATTTTCTTCTTCTTAAATTTTGATCCATAGTGCCATGAAAAAGTCAGTTTGATTTTGGTATCTTTACCATGGTTAATATGTTTGTGTCTTTCAAGGCGGCTTTACACAAAACACACAAATACACACATACGAAATATGTTCCACAACAATTTTTGTATATTTTTCTTTTTTTGTGGAAAGAGTAGAAAAAATGACTAAATTACTGTTAATGGAGCGAATTAAGTTTAAAAGCCACAACTATACACACACACTTTTTTATATATGTTGCTTTCCAAGCCAACTATCTAGCAAAAAAAAAAATTATATCGCAGCAATGTGATCCAGAAAGTTTCATCGTGTAACTCGGGTTACTTTTGGCGAACAAATTCGTTGAATATTGCCCTTCATTAATTCATTAAAAAAATTGTCATTTTTTAACCACATGTCGTCTGAATTTCTTTATATTAAAAACATAATCTCTATAAAGCCTATAATACAGCTCCAAAAATTGAATAATAGCATTTAACATCCAGTTAATAAAGGATGTTTTTTATACAAGTATAGAAATTTAAGTTGGCAACACTTTTTAACTGGGGGCCATTTTGTCAGCTGTCATGAGATTTATGTTTAGTTTGGTTCGGCATTTCAACATGAATAGACTGACGCCTGAACAACGCTTCCAAATTGTGCAAATTTATTTTGAAAATAATGGTTCTGTTCCCGATTTTCATAAGCGAATTTTGTTTAGCGATGAAGCTCACTTTTAGTTAAATGGCAACGTCAATAAACAAGATCGCACAAAAAAGAACTTTCATATAACCACACATCAATGAAAATCGATACCAGGTGAATGATAACGAATTTGAATGCATAATTAAATAATAATATTTTTCATTTCGCTAAAAAAGGGTCCGCCATCTAACGTTTTTTTTTCAACTAGTGCTTATTTCGTGAATGGTTACACTTAGCTCATGTCTGATTTGACAGATAATTAGTTTTATTCTTCCGCTGAACGAATATGGTTGTGTATACGCTTAAACAACGCTGGGAAATATTGCGAAATTACTTTGAAAATCATGGTAATGAGCAAGGAGTGGCCGTTACAGTCAATGGCGATCGTTATCGGGCCATGTTGAACGAATTTTGTTCACAAAAATTGAAGAGGAGGATATTGCCAACATTTGATTTCAACAGGACGGCGCTACGTGCCACAAGGCCAAAGCTACACTCGATGTTTTGCGCCCTGTTTTTGAAGATCGCATTATCAGCCGCAGGGCTGATGTCGTTTGGCCACCTCGGAGCTGCGATTTGACACCGTTGGACTATTATTTGTGGGGTGCTGTCAAAGATAAGTGTTACGCCAACAAGCCAGAGACAATTGACGCTTTAAAGGCCAATATTCGTGAAGCCATTGGTGAAATACAGCTGCACACAATCGATAATGTGCTTAAAAATTCGACCGATCGTGTAGGCTACTGCATGGCCAGCCATTTGAATGAAATTATTTTCCATTATTAACCGGAAGGATTGTACTTTCAAATAAAAAAAGAAATTTGAGAAAATATTCAGTAGTTTTTTTTTATAGCATTTTCAAAAAAAAAAAAGTTATTTGGCGGACCCTTTATATCATCGAATTTGTGTTACCTATCACCTTTTGAACTTAACTTTATCGTTTCGACACTGAAAATATTAACGAAAAGTTAAAAACAGCAGTAAACGAGATTTAGCTTGAGAAGAAAACACAGGTATATAATAAATAATCGTTTTAACCCTCAAACTGGCCTAAGCTTCTTTGCAATGAAATTTATACCATTTCTTCGCCACGAAAAAAAAAAACAATATGTTATTATAGAGCAATTCCATATGAAAGCGATCACCTTTTGGACGACCCCTCTCCGATTTTAAAATAAATAGTCTCAATCGATTGCCCAGCAAAAAATAATGTACCTACATATTTTTTTTTTTTTTTATAGTGACTGGTTTAGTGGTGGTGTGCACCACTGTCATGTGACAAAATTGAAGAATTCTTCATAAGGGACCTCATTGAAAGTTGTTTTAGAAAAAAACTACTAAAGCGATCGCAACGAGTGATAGCTCGTTGGAAAGGTATTGAATCAGGCTTTAATTAAAAAATAAAATTTTCCTAATTTTTCTTGTTAAATAATTAAAAATAATTCAATTATAAAAACTATAAAAACAATGAGAACAAGGTGGTCTCTTAAATGCTCTTCTCCTGTCCAAACAAGGAGTCGGGGCCCATTTTTTTATTGCTGATTCTTAAAGCAAAAATTATGAGGAATCCAAAAAAAATGAAATTAGCCGGAAAATTTAGGAGCTTCTGTGGAAAATCGGAAAATTTAATTTTCATGGGAAAATTTAATTTTCATGGGAAAAAAGGTAAATTTCTGAGAAAAATTAGGAAAATTTTATTTTTCAATTAAAGCCTGATTCAATACCTTTCCAACGAGCTATCACTCGTTGCGATCGCTTTAGTAGTTTTTTTTTTAAAACAACTTTCAATGAGGTCCCTTATGAAGAATTCTTCAATTTTGTCACATGACAGTGGTGCACACCACTACTAAACCAGTCACTATAAAAAAAAAAAATATGTAGGTACATTATTTTTTGCCTGGCAATCGATTGAGACTATTTATTTTAAAATCGGAGAGGGGTCGTCCAAAAATTTGCCAATTTTGATCGTTTTCATATGGAATTGCTCTATATAAAAATTTTTTTCGTTGTCTATTTCAGGCGATATGGACCAAAATAGATCCATAGGTTGAGCTAATCTCAAAAATTAATTCCTAAATATTAATAACTTTAAGCATAAATTATTTCTCTTACTAAGATATAACTACAGTCCAAAAATTACAATTTTTGTGCTTTTACTTATGAAGATATGGCGATTTTCGTTTTTCGAAAAACTCGAAATTGAGCGAAAACGCTCCTAAACTTCAGCATATATTGATTAAACTTACGCTATGCTAATACTACTTAATATAATCTTTCTGCCAGCTATCTTAAAATCAGTACATAAGTTTTTCAAGTTAAGGCGATGCCCTTTACATGTATCCTTCTGGAATCCTGCATGTCCTTGAATCAAAACTAGAGATTTTTCTTAAATATTAAGCTTCAATCTTACTTTCTGTTTAGCATCAACGGTTTCTACTTGAATATGCTTTCAATATTTTTTAAAATTGTGTTCATTTCAGAATTTTTATTTATATTTTTTAAATTTTAGCTTTAACGATTTCTCAGACCTTTAAATGGGTTAAAGAGCTTTATGGTGAGCATAAACAAATATATAATCCCCCTGATTATGTAAGGCTTTTAAGGCGTTTTTACAGAAAAATCGTTATTACGACTATTATTGCTACATTTAACGGTCAAGTAAGACTTATATTTCATAAAAAATGCATTAGATTTGCCAATAAAAGTTTAGTGTTTGTTAATTTTGATTCTTAAAAATTGGATTTGTATGGAGGCGTTTTTACTAAAAATGCATACGTCTTATATAATCAGGGGGAATATTCATCAGCTTATCCGTATGAGTTTAATTGTCAAAAAAGCTGGGTAACTAAAAGGTCCGCCATCTAACGTTTTTTTTTCAACTAGTGCTTATTTCGTGATTGGTAACACTTAGCTCATGTCTGATTTGACAGATAATTAGTTTTATCCTTCCGCTGAACGAATATGGTCCGTATGTTCGTTATCTTGTGAAAAAAGTGAAATAAACTGGCATCCTCATCGATAAACCAAAGCGTGAAAAGCCAAAAACACTGCGTACACCCGAGAATATTGCTGCTGTGGCAGAAAGTGTGTGTGAAGCGCCATCAACATCAATTCACCGTCGTTCTCAACAATTGAACATTTCGGAGACATAATTGAGTCGAATTTTGCATAAAAACCTTGGCATGACGCCATATTCCAATTGGTTCAGGAGTTCAAAAAAAAAGTTATTTGGCGGACCCTTTATTTAAGACCAAAACGGTGTTTTAGAATTGTTCAGGGACCTAAAAATATATTTATTAAAAAATAATGTCGAAATAACCAGTTTTCAATGTTGGAATAAGCGAATAATTACGGAAATTCCTTAGGAAATATAACTAATTTTGAATTATATATAGCTTCCCAGGCAGAAAAATATAATCAGAACAGTGTTGGCAAAAGCTTCGGCGACGGTCGGTTATGCGTTGGCAGAACGTGGGAGTAATAATCTTGACAATGCCCGATTGATAACAATGGCCAACCGTTGCACGGTGTGAGATTTGGCCAATCTAGGTGGACAAAAGTCCGTTTTTCGACTTTCAATTTAAATAAATATTTTAATCAATAATGAAAGAGGACTTTTTACTGAGTAGGAAAATGCAAAAAGTTCGACATATTTGTCAACATTATCAAAATAACGGTACTTTGAAGTTGAACATCTATGAGTGAATTTAAAATGCCAATAAAACTTGTTTAAAATTGAGCATCTTTAAATGAGAACAACTTTTTATCGGTAAACTTATTTTTTAAATTTTTTTTTTAGTCTCATACCATGAAATGTTTGATATATGGCTAAGAAAACGCGAAATTACAATAATTGACCGTTCTTTTGACTATGTTTGTGGAAATTAATAACTTTATTTAAAAGAATATTCGTGGTACTGTATGCCTGTGACTGTCCATAAAGTTTTATGGCATTGAAAACAAATTATTGATGAATGCATTCTTCCTATTGGACAATTGTCGAAGGAGGCGTTAGAAGCAAGAAATAAACACAAATGAAAGTGTCGAGAATACTTCACGCGTAAAACTTCTAGAATTGACACTAATACAGATTTAATGAATAGACTTTTAATATCATCAGATCCATATATCAACAGTTTGCGCAGACCTCCAGTTTATACAAAATCCGCATTGACCCCTGAAGTATTAGAATTATTAGAGAAACCAGAAGCACCTGATGACAACCTTGAAATTTAATAAATTATTTCAATTTGTGTGTACATAGTAATATATTTTTTATTTTAAAGATAATAAAAATTTAAATAGTTTTTCATTAAAGAAAAATTAAGCATTTGTTGTCATTTCTAACTCGTAAGTATTATTTTAAATATTCCAATGCATATTTGAGTTTTCAAACGAAATATTTTTAAAGGCAGTAGACACGCCCCTTTTTTGTACAAATTAATGGTTTTTAGGTCCTATTTAATCATCCAGTGTTTTTCAAAATTAATCGTATCATACGCACATTTTTTCAATCATATGGGTGGTGGGCGTGGTATTTGTCCAATTCCGCCCATTTTTTTTACCAAAGCTGCACCATGGTTCGAGAACATTGTCCACCAAATTTTATGACTCTAGCTTTATTATTTTCTAAGATATAGAATTTTGTCTCCCTAGAATCGTGAAATCTTAAAGTGTGCGTTGGTTTGAGCGAACTGCCCACCGTTAGCATAATGTTGGTAATTCAAAGAATTTGGTGCTTTAAAAAAAATTTTAAAAATTTTGCGGGTGGTATTGGCAAAACTCATTCTTTGCAATCAAAATAATGTTTTCCTATTACAATATTTTTTATACCTTCGGTAGCACGGTGGGTTTTACAAAATTAGCAGTGGTTTGCCAGCACTATTTTTAAAAGATAATAACAAAATAAATGTTTCATAACTATAAATACGATTTTTTTTTGTCAATATTTCGCCCAGTTTTTGGAAAAACTTGTTCCATATTTTTGTCTCTTAACAAACACTGTTAGTTAGGCGTTTCTGCTATATACTTTTTCCTATAGCAGGGCAATTTGCTTGAAAAGCAACATATATTAAAAAGAAACTTCTGCACATCATGTGGAGTCTGTGGTCAATTCAAAAAAAAAAAAATTATAAAAAAGAATAAACAATTTTATTTCTTCATATAAATATAAAGAATGTTAAACTAAATTAAGTCTAAATAAAAAAAAATACAGGAACCAAAAAAAAAAAAAAACAAAATAAAATAAATGACCACCAAATGAGCCTGATTAACAATGTACTAAAATATAAATTATCTGAGTATGAGTAAGTTGTATATATGTATGTGATAATTATAAAATCTTATGCACAAATACACATTTTAACTTTATTTATATTTGTGTGTGGCTTTTTTCCTGTAAAGTGGTGTTGTCGATAAGCATATTTAAGCCACAATTTAGTGTCGCATGTGGCACGTCCTTTTGATCTTAAAATATTTGTATACAAAATTTATATTATAAATATATATAATAATACAAAGTTGATTTTTTGCGTTTTGAAATGTCAAAACCTACTCAAGCTGACAAATGATTGCTTCATAATTGGAATATAAGTAATTTTGATTTAAAATTGTATTGGGTGCTTTTAAAAACATTCAACAGACCTATCAGATAAGGTACCGTGAAATAACTCCCAAATGAAATAAGTCCCAATGAAATAACTCCCAATGAAATAAGTCCCAAAAAAAAAAAAATGAAATTAGTCCCAATTTTAATAAATGAAATAACCTCCAAAGAAAAAATGAAATAAACCCCAACATTTGGTAGTTATTTCATAGTAATAAAATAACTCCCAACAAAGAATGAAAACTCCCAATGAAAAAAGTCCCAAAAAAAATGAAATAATTCCCAATTCAAAAATATCGAATTCTGCGATTCGCGGCCGTGGCCGCGTCTATAGGAAGCGAACTACGGTGGCGCCGCATTACGCGAAACGCACCGCTTTCCAGAGGTCGCATGTCATAACGTCCAATGACATAATGTCCATGGACGTTATGTCACTCGAAAAGTGTCATAATGTCCATGGACTTTATGACAATTAGGAATTTGACAATTTTGGACATTATGTTCAAATGTGGCATAGCGTTCAGACTTTTAAAATAAAAAGATTAATAATATTTAGTATATCAATACAATTTTTTTAAATATATGTATATCACAAAATAAAACTAAACTTATAAATCGTATAATCGCACGCAGAAAAAACTTTATTTCGCGAAACCGCCTGCCACGTTCTACGGAGGAAAAAAACCCCTAAGAGCGGCCGAAGGCCTCCACACAGAAACACTTGTTTTTACAAATTACTTGATGTCTTAAAAATATAAGATTTCAACGGATTCGCGACACAAAAGAAACTTTTAAAATTACTTATCTGTTTTCACACTGAAGTATAATGTCCATGGACCTTATGTCACCCAAAAAGTGGCATAATATCCATGGACTTTATGTCATTCCATTTGAGGACATAATGTCACATTGCAGAGTGTCATAAAGTGCATGGACATTATGACACTTTTCGAGTGACATAACGTCCAGGGACATTATGTCATTGGACGTTATGACATGCCACCAAAATTACCAAAATTCTAGCAAGAACTGCGTTCCTTTTGGTAAAATAACTCATTGTATTGCTATAATTTACTTTACGACAATTTTAAGTACCGTTACAATTGCATAAAGTTTACCAAAATGTAATTTTAATAGAAATGAAATAACTCCCAACAAAAATGAAATAACTCCCAACGATAAAATCACATTTAAAAATTAAAATGAAATAAGTCTCAACAAATGTGAATTAACTCCCAATGACAAAAATAAGTGAAATAACTCCCAACAAAATCTGGTTGGGAAATATTTCAGTTGGGAGTTATTTCATAACGAAATAATTCCTAACTGAAAATTGTGAAATAAGTCCTAACGCATTGGGAGTTATTTCATAGTGAAATAAATCCCAATTTATATGGAAAATTTTTGGGATTTATTTCATTTTTTTTTTGGGAGTGATTTCATTTGGGAGTTATTTCACGGTACCATCAGATAATGGTCCTTAAAATTTCATTGAACTTGTTATTTATTTTTTTCTAACAAATATGGAGTTTATGTATATTTTTCTTTATGCAAAATTTCTTATAGTTCACATTTAATCGCTGCTCAAAGTTTGGGGGTTTTTTTAACAATTTTGTAAGAAATATACAATTTTTGAATTTTCATACATTGAGAATACTGTGTAGGTGAACCCCACTGCAAATGTAGTTAAAAACAAATGAAATTTTCAATTTATAACGAGCTTTCAACCTCCGTATATTTACAAAAATAAAGCAAATCAAACATATTAGCTAGGTTGATACTAGTATTTCGATCTGGCTAAAGATCTCATCAGAACCCGAAGTTTTAGAAAAGTTAGAGCCTCCATAATAGGCAGAACTTTAACAAAAAACCTATTAATAATCAATTTTGCTCCATTCTTGTCTTCTTAGTAATCAAGCACGTGGTTAGGTCTTTTCCTAACAAGCATCATGACGTTACTAAACTTTGAAGACCAAAAATGTTCTATTTATATAAAACATTTTTAGTTTGTACTCTGGCTCAAGTAATATTTTTTACAGTTATATTAGTTTTTTGTTTTTATACACATCGACATTATTTTTATGTTATTTTCAATTTATATCAAGCTTTCAACCTCCGTATATTTACAAAAATAAAGCAAATCAAACATATTAGCTAGGTTGATACTAGTATTTCGATCTGGCTAAAGATCTCATCAGAACCCGAAGTTTTAGAAAAGTTAGAGCCTCCATAATAGGCAGAACTTTAACAAAACACCTATTAATAATCAATTTTGCTCCATTCTTTCACTTAAAAAAAGTATGACTTACGTTTCAGTAAATTCAACTAACATTGTCATTTGTTTTTTAATGTTCAAAAAATTAACCAGAATTGTAGTAAAAATAAACCACATATGTTATTAAGAAATAAACAAACATTAAATTGTTTTTTTTTTAGAAAAACAAAAAACTACTGTAAAAAATGAATGTAAAATCATAAAACAGTTATTTTATATGGTTTGTTTTTTTAAATGAACTGCAAGGTTAGTAAAAAAATTTAATTTGTTCTACAAATGACTGACATTAACATTAAAAATAAAGAAACTGTATTACAACCCAAACAACTACATATTTTTAAAGCAAAAGTTACCTGAGTGTATCTTTTGAACGCGACAACAGAAAATTTAAAGTTTGTAGTCATTTTAAAGTCAAAATCTTCTTCTTTTAACAGTGTTGCGCAACATTTTTTTTAATGAAAAGACAACGAAATATAAAAAAAATGTTCTTTATTCGTGAATATTTCAAAAACCCCATAATTAGTTTTTATGAAATTTATTTTTCAATTAGCCCAAATTAAAAAAATTTAAAAATATAAAAAAAGAAATAAATAAAAAATAAAAATAATGTAGGTTTAAAACCCGATCCCTAAAAAGGCTGAACTTTTTGATATCTGACCTCCTATACATCTATACCAAAACCTATATTAAAAATGTTTTTACTTAATTTGAATATACCCAGCCAGTAAATGTTGGACCCCTCAAAAAGTATGACTTAAAAATAATAATATTTTTGAAGCCCTCAAATTGCTGAGGCAAAAATTATTAAAATATGAATCTTTTTTTTAAATGTCAAAAAATTTCTATCATACAATACTCGTTGCAATACAAAAGCAAACAAAATTGATTCATAAATACACAGACAAAAATTGTTGGCACCAATGGAATTTGTAAATTCAAACAACCACATTTCTAAAATCAAATTTATTTCTTACAAATTTTATGCTTGAAATGCTTGTAAATGCTGTTTTTCATATAAAGTTCTTTAAAAACAAAAATTCAAAATTTCAAAAAAAAAAACAACAGAAGGATGTTTGTATTTACAAAAACCCATTGTTGGTGTCAATTTTAAAAACTTTGTTTTTATTTACAAAAATGCTCTATGGCACCAGTTTAATATTACAAACAGAATTTTGTAATTTATTTGTGTGTATGATGAAATTATAGTCTTAGAAAGGTAAGAATATAATGAACACCAGTTGCACATTTGCTGCGACCTCAAAATAGTTTCATTGATTACAGGCTTAACAGCATCTGGCCGTCCAAAATATCCGTGTTTTTTGTGCGATTGGGATTCACGATACGGAGAAGGTATTAAAGGAAAAAACCAGTACAAACAGCATAACTGGAATAGTCGCATTGGATGGAAATGGCCTAAAGACAATAGGCTACACGAAAGTCTTGTTCCTGAAGTGAAAATTTTGTTGCCGTTGCTCCACATTAAACTTGGCATTGCTAAAAACTTTTGAAATGTATCGCAAAAAGACCAGCAGTATTCAACCGCTTAAAAGACATTTTCCCAAGACTAAGTAACGCCAAAATTCAGCAAGGGGTTGTTAATGGTCCCGACATACGGAAATGAGTCGTCAAGATTTTGACCAAGTTCTGACAGATCGAGAATTAAATGCATGGCTCGCATTGAAAGCAGTCATTAAAGGACCTTTGGGTAAAGAACGCAAAGACAACTACAGGCAATCTGTTGCAAACATGTTGGCAGCTTTCGATGAAATTGGAGTTAATATGTCGTACAAAATGCATCTCTTGCATCAGCATTTTGATCAACTCGCTCAACTCGCTCAACAGTTGCCAACTAAATCGGATGACCAAGGCGAACGTTATCACCAAACTGCGCTTCCATTTGAAATAAGGTAACTATAGTGTGCTTATTTTGAATTCCTAGATTTTTCTAATGTGAAACAATTTAAACATATGGACACATGGAATACTCGCTGAAATTTGTTGGTGGTATAAAAACACATTTGAAGAAGAGGAAGACGAGGAAAAAGAGGAAGAAGGGGAAGACAAAGATGAAATTCCAGAATATCTGTTGGACGAAATTATCGACCTTTCTGATGATGATGACGATGACCAAGATATTACAGAGAGCAGTGATGTTGATCCACAGCCGCCTGCTCAACGGCAACTGGCCAAATCATTAATTTAATTTATTCTAAACTTTTCATAACTATTATTTCAAAATTATATTTTTTACATATTTTTATAATTTCTTTTTCAATGTTTCTTCAAAACCAACACTGGACAAAATTGGTACATAAAAAATCAGAAGTAAATTAATATTATGCTGGAAAACGCAAGTTTCGTATTATGATTGTTTTCTTTTCAAATGAAATTTATTGAAGAAACTGAGAAGCATATTATAGATCAAACAGAAAGCATAAAAGACTTAGTTTTGTGGAAAATATTTTCAAAAAGCATGAAAAAAATTTTTTTTCCAACATTTTGCTTCATAAGCACCACAAAAATTTTCTAAATCAATTTTTAAAAAAAATTTAATTGTTGGACAGGTCTCTAGCAATAATTTGGCTTTTACAGATTGAAAAAATATCAATTAGTCGACGAATCGTCATTTGACTGCAACGTTCGAAGGTCGATTAAAAAACAATTTGAACTAATATAAACAAACGTCGCGATACGGGTCTTCCAATTTAGCCTCTATTTTCACCCCTCACTCTCAGAATCGACCTTACTTTTGCTAACCTGAATTTGTTCCACAGTGTAATAGAAAAACTTTTTAAACATTAAAAAAATTCTCCAAAAAATGATTCTTTTTTGAGACAAGAAAATTTTGTGGGAAATTTTATAATAATTTGAATGACAAAATTTTTCTTTCGCTTTGGAAACCGAAATATATAAAAGAAATGTGTAAATTTTAGCAAAACCATTGACTAATACGCGTTTCTAACGACATATATATATAAAAAAGTAAGCGCAAATAAAAACGCATAAAAAGAAATTTAAAATATAAATATGTTAAAATGTACAATACAATACGCAATTACTTAAATGTTGTCTAAAGTGATCTTATTGTCTAATCCGTGCACTCCTGAAAATGTATGGTCAGTTTGTGCGACCTTCTGAGGCGGCTATTCGGAATCTTGTGACTAATCGAGCGCTACCGTGCGATGGTTAAACATTTTTTTGCCCAAAATTAAAGAGCTGAAATTAGGTGACATGTGGTTTCAACAAGACGGTGCCACATGCCACACAGCACGCGAAACAACGGCCCAATGGAGTGGTGAGTTCGATGAACAGTTTATTTCAAGTTTGAGGTCTGTCAATTGGCAGCCTAGATCGTGCGATTTAACGACTTTAGACTATTTTTGAGGGGCTATATTAAGGCTTATGTCTATAGGGACAAGCCCACAACGGTTGACGGACTGGAAGCCAATATTGAAGAATTTCTTCGTGAGATACCGGCCGATATGTTAGAGAGAGTATGACAAAATTGGACCCATCGTATGAACCATTTGAGGCGTAGCCGCTGTCAAGATTTTAACATTGAATTATATAGATCGTTCTATCGACCCAAATAAAGATTTTATACATTTCCCTAAATTTTATGTGTTTTTTTTTTTAAATCAAATCCGAAAGCTCTTACAAAATCACCCTTTACAAGAATGCTTATAGAAAATGTCCAAATGCTAGTTTTGTGTTTATTTTTTATCATTGGAGTTGCGTATATTCTTCATGGGGAATGGGACCGGTCCTGAGTGTGCCACAGGATCCTCTGCTAAGCCCTACCCTGTGTAAACAACTGGCAACTTTAACATTGGCTATTCATAGGAGGGGGTCATTTGTCCTGCTTTAAACCATATAATGACATGCCACAGGACTAACCAAAGATGGGCATACCACAAGACTGTCGCAAAAGGGCCATTTCGTATAAAATAAACGAAAACTAAACAGCTTCCAATGAGTAAAATTCAGGCCAACTGGCTTTTTCTTGTTAATAAGCGTTCTGGTTAAGTGGCATGTCCTCCCTTTATCAGTCACAGGATTGGATATTTTAGGACAATTGACACTGCTTAACCCACTTCAGTATTAAATTATATCAGTCCTGTGATTAGTCCTTCTTTCACCAGTCACTTTTAGGTCAATTGACTACTTATTCCCCATAGGGTTGTTACTTATAGAAAATCTTTAATTATGGAGGAATTTGTAAAATAAAAATATACATCCTTAAATCGTGGTTTTATTGTCTTAGAAAAAAAGTATCCTCTAAATTCACTCCAATATTTAATTTTTGTAGCCTCAATAGTGACTTAAACGAGGGCAATTTAGATTAATTTTTTATACTCAAAAATAACTCAAAAAAAAACTCAAATTTTTGAGTCCAAAAAGAAGTCTCTGTTGGAGACTTTCATACAAAAATTAAATTTTAATACTGTTTTTGGAGCCAATTATTATAGTTTTTTAAATTGACATCCCAGCAAAACCCTACATTACCAAATTATGGGAAAAGTAATGTATCGGAAAAGTAATGTATCGACATATCGCATTACATTACACCTTACTTCACTGATGAATTTTACAGGCGATGATCCATAAGTTAATGGGTGGACTAATTACCTTGTAAGGGCTAAAGCAACTGGTTACTTACATACTGGGAAAAATTAATGTGTCTATTAATAAATTTTCATAAAAAAAAATTATTACAAATCCGTTTTTTTTTTTTAATTAAATAAATAACGTGGTCACACTGGGATTCGAACCTGTTGTCTCTGGTTGTTAACAATTAGTTAGGTGAGAACTCTACCAACTGAGCTATCGATACATATAATATTTGATTGCTTAAAATGTAAATGAATTGTTGTGCTTCGTGTTTTCGTTCGTGATATCAAAAATATATAACTTGCCTTTATGCGTACAAAAAATCACAAAGTAATGTGTCTATAAATAGATTTTCTAAAATATATTTTAATAATTACTTTACCTTTATAATTCATGCACTATGTAATTGATGATCGGTAAGTCATTATTTCATGTTTTGAAATAATGTAAAGGCAATGATGTATCATTTAAAGGTAATCAATGGGTGTTCAATTATCGGTAATTCATTACTTTATGTGTTAAAATAATATTGAATATAAGGATTATACATTACAATGTAATGCAGTATGTATGCAACTATTGGTAACTTATTAATCTATGTTTCGAAATAATGCTAAAGGTAAGGAATATTCATTACAAAGTAATGCTATATGTAACTCATTACAGGTAACTAACTACTTTTTGTTGGAAAATAATGATACATTTTTTTGCAATTGTCATATTTCTAGGGGGTGCGACCTTAAATTTAAAAACTTTTTTTTTAAGGACCAGTCTAAGGAACATATATGGTTTTGTAAATGATAATATATAGGTAGCAACATATATTCGTTACTTCGTGTTGTTAAGTACCTTTGAAAGGTTACTATAAAAACTGCTTTTCTCGTCATCGTTTGCTCCGTCAGTAGGAGCATAACATTGGATACAAGTAAGATTACGGACCCGAGTTCTAAATCTAGCCATTATAATACGATCACCAAACGGTTTCCATTCTAAAAGTGCTCTACGGGCATTTTTTGACATTAAAAGGCCTACGCCGCTTGATCTGGGCTGGTCAGAATGTTTACCAGAGAAAATAAGGGACATGCCGTTCTCTGTTGTGTATTCGCCATTTTCTGGCCATCTGGTCTCACATAAACCCAAAAATTCTAGTTTGTACCGCAACATTTCATTTTCCACTTGTTCCAATTTAGCAATATCTAACATTGTACGAACGTTCCATAGTCCAAATCGTGTCTTTTCTTTCATGCCTAAAGTCGTCGCCAAGGGAGTCCGTTGAATTTCATTAATCATATTAATTTCGGATAAGTTGGAGATTGACCCTCCGCATCAAAGGCTGGTGTTGGGGCTGCCAACTTATAGCCTCCAGCCCGACATCTTCGTTGCTCACATTAGCTAGCATTATAACGGGTGTTATAATACCATTGCCCGGTGTCCACCTGCCCAAGAGGGTCGGAGGTCGTGGGTCTTCTTAGATGGTTACAACAGCAAGGATTGGTTCTGGACTTTACCAAGTTAAAGTCGATCAGTTCCGTTACCTTGTGTGCCCAACTCTGAACAACTCTGGTCCTTTGTTCCAACTAGGAATTACAGGATTATATATATATATATATATATATATATATAACATATATTTGTGTGCATTAAGTAATCTTTAAAAAACGGTAAAAAAAGGCCAAACTTCAAAAGGCTTTTAATTCCCGTTCGTCTCTTTAAGGACACAATACTAATTGCATAGTGTTATCATGAAATGTGTATAATTGTTGATCCAAGTTCTTGTACCATAGAACGAAGAAAAATGATTTTTAATTAAGTTTTTTTGTATAAGTTGTAAATTGACAAGAGTCTTAAATGAAAGGTATCGAGGACCTATCTAACGAACTTAATATCACGCCTATACATTGCCTCTTTCTCTGGTTTTAACTTGAAAAATGCTCAATTTTTCTACCAATCAGGTCAGTATGTTGATCCTTAATTTAAAGAAAAAAAAAAATATGAGGTTCAACATATTTTTCGGAACACATTTTTTTGTTCTCAATATCCAATCATTAACAATATATATTACCACTGTGTCTACAAAACTTAATGGCATACAATCATTAACATTGTTTTATGGTTAATATTTTTTGTTTTTGATTCTACGTCATTTAAGCCACACAGGGCAGGGAGACGATTTTTGGCTGTTGTTGTTGATTTTAACCAGTATATTATGAATTTCTTAGTGATGTATCAATATATCACCAGACTGCATGTGTTCTTAAAAGCAAGAAAAAGATATGCTGGGCAAAAAATGCCATCCCAACCATATCATCCTTTAACAACATTTTTTTTATATTATTTTAACGTTTTTTTTTTTTTTTGTTGCTGTCATTTTGTCGTATGGAATGTCAGTAAGACTGTTAACATGTTGGTATTATCCCTTTATTACATGGTTGTTGTTGCTTTTGTTGTTGCCATACCCAGTTGTTGTTGTATATTTTGTGTCATAAATGATGTCATTTAACAAAAATTGTTGCTGTTGTTGGTCGTTTAAGTTTTTTTTCTTGGTTTTAATGTTTTAAAGCATACATTTTGTTACAGTCAATATCCAGCCAACCGAGAGACCGTTCCACAGTGGGATGTTTCACAAATATTTTGGAAATAATTAAGCCATTTTTTACTGACTAATCGAATTGCCATAAAACCTTACATAGGCAAAATATATGTAATTTTAATCTCAAGTTTCCAAGAAGGGCTCATTAGATCCATCAGGCGCTGATCAATTAGACCCCAAAGTGGGGCACCTTGTATACTCAAACATTTTGAGAGCTTGTCAATTTAATATTTATCAACCGATTGACAAAAATTAAACATTTCTGTACACAGAAAAAAAATATCAACCTAAAATATCTAATTAAAGACTTGATTTGAATTTAATTTGTTTCCAAACAAATATTTAATTGAATCAATTGATATTTTAATTGACTTTTAAATATATAAATACATATTTTATTTTAGACGCAATTTTCATATTATACACTGTATGCATAAATAGAAAATTTTCAGTATAAAATACCAAATATATTTGAAGTTAACAACCAAAACAATCACACACACAAAAAGACTCAGCATTGCAAAAAACACACATACCAACGTATAGATCACACACTTTTTTTGTGAGTATCATATTTTTGTAGAAGTTATTTATAACTTTTTTTTCCTTCTTAATTTTAATAAAATGTTTAATTGATAGTATCATTGCCGTGATTTTTTTAATTGAAACCCGTTTTAGTCTTTTCTGTGTAATATCCAACACTAAATACGCTTACTCATGTGGGTTATCTCTTAAAGTGCATAAGTGCATTTGAAAAATCAAAATGTTTCATTTTTTACAGTTATATTAGTTTTTTGTTTTTATACACATCGAGATTATTTTTATGTTATTTTCAATTTATAACGAGCTTTCAACCTCCGTATATTTACAAAAATAAAGCAAATCAAACATATTAGCTAGGTTGATACTAGTATTTCGATCTGGCTAAAGATCTCATCAGAACCCGAAGTTTTAGAAAAGTTAGAGCCTCCATAATAGGCAGAACTTTAACAAAAAACCTATTAATAATCAATTTTGCTCCATTCCTGTCTTCTTAGTAATCAAGCACGTGGTTAGGTCTTTTCCTAACAAGCATCATGACGTTACTAAACTTTGAAGACCAAAAATGTTCTATTTATATAAAAATTTTTAGTTTGTACTCTGGCTCAATTAATATTTTTTACAGTTATATTAGTTTTTTGTTTTTATACACATCAAGATTATTTTTATGTTATTTTCAATTTATACGAGCTTTCAACCTCCGTATATTTACAAAAATAAGCAAATCAAACATATTAGCTAGGTTGATACTAGTATTTGTAATCTAGTCATGGGTTTTTGCCAATAGAAAATGCAAATCAAGGTTGCTTTGAAAAGTGTTGCTGATATTTGCAATAAGTTATTAAACCAAAAAAAGTTCAATAAAAAATATCTTGTTCACGCCTAAAATCAAATGCCTCTTGAAAATATAAATTATAAAAAACGTACTTTTAGTAATATTTGATTGAAAAGGTAGCAAGACTCTTTTGCCAACAGATTAAAAGTTTCTTTAAGAACATATATACACTTAAAAAAGGCTGTAAAATGAGCAATATTTTTGTTGGGAGGATCCTTGCCAAAATTAGCAAAAGTTTTGATGAATTTACAAATTATTTTTTTTTTTTCAGATATTAGCAAATTTTTCTACAAGGATCCTCCCAGCAAAAATGTTGCTGACTTTATTGACAATTTTTTAAGTATAGTTTTTATATTTTTCTGAAAGACTACTATATAAAGTTGCGTTTTATGATAATGGTATTCACCAATTAGTTCGTGTTCTTTCCCCAGGCCTATTTTATTTAAAAATTTCATCTATAACCAATTTTTTCTCTAAGAGAACCGATAAGTAGTAAATGAAAAATTGGTGCAAGCGCTATATTTTAGTCCAAATATGATAGAATTATCTTTTTCAACATCGCTTAAATAAGGACAAAACAGCAAAGAATGTAAAAAATTTCATTTTTTTTTTATTAATTTTTTACGTTTTTTTTGAAAATATTGGGATTTGCTTTAGTCTCATATACATTTTTTTTTGTTTTAATAAAAATACATGCAAGGTACAGCTTAGTATTAAATTTCATTAAAATACGTTCAGTAACAAATATTTAATAGTAAAATAAAAGTTTAACATTTTCAAAAAAATTAAAAAAAAAATAATTTTTTTTGCCGTATATCTGAAAATTTTTTCTGTGAATATGTTCCAAATTTGCATAAAATTGGTTTATATTTAGACATAGCCTACCGACGTTGTTAAAAGTGCTATAAATTACACCATTCACAGAGCGAATATTCTTGAACAAATTTTAATGAAATTTTTCACAAAACTAATGAAGTTTACATCACAAAGTGAATACAAACTTCTTTAACTTTATGAAAAAGCTTCGTAGAATTTATGAAAATGTTTTTTAATGAAACGTTTTCATTTGGCGTATGAAATTTTGTAATAAATAAAACAAAATTTTTAATAAATTTTTTTGAAAAACTTCATTAATTTAATGAAAAGTTTCAAAAGATGAATTTCAGTGACATTTCATAAATCTAATGCTAAAATTCATTGATATCGTACATATAATTCTCTCAGTGTATAAAATATCCGTGTTTTTTAACATTGTAGTTAAACTTTGTCGAAATATTAAACGCTTTTCTCAAAATTTGGCGCATCTTAATGAAATCGGATCTAAATATTATGTTCCAAGTTTAAACAGAGAATACTAACCAAGTGGGGAATACAATTTTAATAAAACGTAACTATATTTAATAGTCTTTCAGAGAAATAGAAAAACTATATATGCTCCTGAAGAAACTGATAATCTGGAGGCAACGTAGTCTTGCTACCTTTTTGACCAAAAAATTAGTAAAATCAATTTTTTTTAATAATTTTGAACTTTAGACGCATTTTATTTTAAGCTTGGACAATATATTTCAGTTTAATTTTTTTGTTTAATTTAATGACTTGTTGTACATATCACCTGAACTTTTAAAAGCAATTGGACTTGATTTGCTTTTTGCATTGGCAATAATCGGAGCAGGGTATTGCAAAACTGCAAAATTTTGATTTTCAAATGCGGATAACTTATGCACTTTAAGAGATAACCCACATGAGTGAGAGTATTTATTGTTGACCATTACAAGCTGATTACAGAACAGTTTAATTTTTGAAAATCGGTAAACTTTTAAAAACTCAAGGTGTGCTATATTGTAGTCTAATGAATCGGCGCCAGACGGATCTAGTGGGCCCTTCATTAAAACTTAAGCATTCCAAACTTAAGATAACGTAGATTATGACTGTATGAAGTTTTATGGCAATCCGATCAGCCAGTAATAAATGGCTTAATTATTTCCAAAATATTTGTGAAACACCCCACTGTGGGTTCTTACGACTAAAAAACGTAATACATAATAACAACAACAGATGTCTTAATTGAAATTTGAGCTGTTTTCATTTAATATTTTTTTTTTTTTATTATTGAGTTAACCTCACAAAAAGGGCGTGAGAAATTTTTCTTATTCGAAGGACTTGTCACAATTCTCTATCTTTTTGTTAGCAAGCATCATACAGATTTTTATTAACTAATTTATGATATTTTTGTTGTTGGTATTTATGAGGGTGTTGCTTGGTTGGTGGCAATAAAATTGTTTATTGCAACAATTTTTTTTAATAATGACTTTGAGTAAATAATCATGGGTTCATAAATCAATTTTGAGATGTTCTTAACAGTTCATATTGAATTTTTCAATTCCTTGAATTCAATGACAAATCATGAGAACTTTCTGAAATAGTTTATTCAAAAAGTATTAACTTCTTTAATAGTACGAAGAAATTATTTGCTTAATTAACACTTGGTTTAGTGGACCAGCCATTTTGAATGGTTTGGTAACTTGGATCGAATATTACCAACAATTGCTACAGTATTTTCCAAATTTTATAACATGACTCTTGTAAAAAATCTAATGTACTTTTGTCACTCCCTCTAGTGGTGCCATACATAATGTGACCAACTGTTTTAGATCAATAAGTGGGATTCGGCAGACGCAAAATTCATACTGGTCCATTGTACATAGTGGTAAGCATATAAGTAACCAAATATTTTTTTATTTTTAGTAAGTTGTATATTAATGATATGCTATTATTTTGAGCGACATCCCCATATAAAAGTAATCAGATTTGTAATGACAATTGTAAGTACTAGCCATTACCAAATATGTACTTTAGGGTGGAGCGATTTGAACATTTTAATAAAATCTCAGGAAGTAGGAGAAGCTTATCCAAGATTATGGTATCAATCTCTTTTTTGGAAAATTCTCTAGCAGATTAATGCATCAATTATATTTGTGGGTGGGTTTAAGGGGCTAATTTTTAATTTCAAAATAGGGCTTTTTTGCCGTATTTTGTGAAAGTAACAATGCGTGGGCTTTTTTGTCGTAAAGTCAAAATCTGGAAGCTCGATTTTCACCGTAGACGTATGGTCTAGTGGACTTTATTGCTCAGTACAATCCCAAGAATCAAAAACGCGAAGAGCCCATTAAGATTTTTATTATCGCCCCACCCTAATGTACTTATATAACCACTAATAAGGTAATGCTTATTCACTGGATGTTATCTATCTGTACACTCAGAATATTATAAAGTTTAGTGTTTGCAGTTTAATAAAAATAGTTTTCAGTTGAGTTACAAAATAAAGCAAACAAATAATTATTTTAACTTGTTATAAATTTGTTCAAAATAATTTACTACCATTTACCGATTTTATTAGTTTCCGCTATTATTTTCAATTATTTAAAGCTTCATAGAAATTTAACCACAAATGGGAATATTTTCGTATATTGGTTTCCGTTACAGTTATTATAATTTTTGATTTTTTTTTCAAAAAAAAAAAAAATATTCCAATATTTCGTGTCTGTTGTTTTTTTTACTAAAATGGTTTAATTATATTCAAAATTATTTCAATTGAAATTAAAAGAAATTTAAAAAATTTCCACACATGCCTACATTTGTAAAAAAAAAACCCCAAAAAAAAGTGAATGAATTTCAAAAAACTGAATCGAACATTTATTTTTACCGATGTGTAGTTAAAATGTGAACATTTATTTTTAACTTACCCATACAAAAAAATAGTGCTTACCCAGAAGCTCTTCAGGAAGGCATTATTTAATTACGAAGCGCTTTCAAAGCAAATCCAGAAGGTAGATTTTTGCTCGGGATTTCGCACTTGGTATGTCTCTTTTAAGCAGGTGAAAAGCGCTTCTTTCATTTCCTCTTACAAACAATAAATTCATGTCTTCTTAGGCACTAAGAAGCGCTTTTTGTATGTCGACAACATTAGTGCTTCATGGTATGCATACTTTATTGCTTCATTGTAAGCATTATTCACTGCTTCAAAGAATGCATTTTGGGAAGCACTACAGAATGCCTTCCCTAATTACTTTATAGTATGCAAGGCGGTGAAGAGCTATTTTTGGAAGCATACAAATGTAGTTAATGCTTACCAAATCCAGGTAATTTTTTGCTGGAACTATTCATTTGTTCTTTCGAATGATATTTAAATACAAATAACAAGAAACATTTGATTTAAATGAATAAACATCGGATTTCAAGTGATTTGTCATTTATGTTAAATTATATTTTCAGTTAATTTAAACTACAAACTATTTTGAGTGTATATACAAAAATAAGTTGTATTGTGTTAGAAATTGATGTTCTCGGTAATGCATGAACCGATTTTTTTTCTGGATTTCCAAGAAAGGTGACGCCAATAACAAGGTTTTTACGCATATCAGATCTTTGTATGTGTATTGGTTCATGAGTTATAGGCATTTTAGTCA
This sequence comes from Delia radicum, assembly GCA_021234595.1. Taxonomy (NCBI): domain Eukaryota; kingdom Metazoa; phylum Arthropoda; class Insecta; order Diptera; family Anthomyiidae; genus Delia; species Delia radicum. The sequence continues at coordinate 57,705,326 of CM037854.1, forward strand.
GCATACCTGTATTTGTGCGTATATAGAGTATATAGGGAAATTTTTGCAAGGTAAAGAAGACATAAATAAATGTCTTAGTATTTATTAATATAAGCAAGGCAAAAGAAGTGTTGGTGCAGAAAATTTTTGAAATCATATACATAACATACTGCACAACAAATTTTTCTCATTAAAACACTTTCCCATACGCCCCTAACCAAATCAAAATATAGGTTTTATAACACAGGTATTCCTTCTATAAATTAATTATATTTCAAAAAAGTAATTTACAAAAAATTTCAAAAAACGTTAACCCAGAAAAGCGGCTAGCGCTACAGTGTTGAATTCGCAGATTTTAACGAAGTTTGTATATGTTGAGGGCTAAAAAAGTTAGCGCGTATTGTTTTTTAGGTGCGCAATCGCGCATTTAGGATTTAAAAATGGGGCGTCAAAATTACAACATTTTTGTATGAAAGCACTTCTAAATTTTGTACGCAGTATTAAAGTACTCCAGAAAACAACAATTTTGATACCCATATTGCCTATGCTGTGGGCCCAGGGTAGAAATATTTAAAATATGGGCTATACAATCTCTTTGGGAAAAATCGTGTTAATGCCGAACGTTTTTCAAACTCCGTATATTTACAAAAATAAAACGAATCAAGCGGTTGGCACTAGTATTTCGATGTGGCTAAATATCTCATCAGAACGCGAGGTTTTACAAATGAAAAAAAATATATTTTTTTCAGAGAAAAATTTTGCTATTTGCCAACTGAAATCCGGTTAATACGACTTACATACGGCTATTATGAAATTCAGTCGGTTAGTACAATTTAATATTAGTTTCCTCAACAAAGTTCGGGTAATTCAACTGAGTTTTAGTTGCAACTTAACAAATATTTAGAAATCTAATGTAAATATCGTTGCACTAACTGAATTTATAAGTTGTTACCATTATACTGCACTTTTCAATACGGTTGGCACTTTATTTCTCTGTGTGTGTATTTTCTAAAAATCATAACTACATTTTAAATTTTCAATTTTCTGAATCAGACTGCGCAGTTTCTGGTATTGAACCTTCGTCAGTGACCCTGTTTTTTTTTGAATAATGTAATATTTGTTATGTTTTTATTTGTTCGATTGCGTCTATATGAAATTTTCTGTGCAATCACTGACCGTGGTATAGATAAACTGATTTCTAGTGCCACATTATTAGTTTAGCTTTTTTTGAAAATTTATGTTTAGACATTATTTTTGTCCATACTAGTAAGCATACAAGTAACCAAATTTTTTTTTGATTATTCTTAAGGTATTTAGTAATGATATGTCATATCCCCACATATAAGTATTGAGATTTGTAATGACAATTGTAAGTACTTGCCATTACCAAATATGTTCTTATTTATATAAGCACTTATATGGTAATGCTTTTATACACTGGCCACCAAACCCAGTAAAAATGTTTCGTGTTATTAGAAGCAGGATAAAACAAATGCGCTGATGTAAGTGCTTACTATTACATAATACTGAGAAGCAGCAAAAGAAACGAATAATTTTCGTATAAAAATAAACAAACAAAAATTTTGAGCTTACTGCTTTCCCTTACAAGGATTAAGGTTGTAAGCAGCTTACGCTAATCCCTTACAAGGATGCAGGTTGTAATGCAGAAAGTTTCACATCGTGTTGTTTTCGAGTATAGTATAAAAAATAATTAGTCATTTAACTGTTTCTGAAGAGGTAGCACGTGGAGCGGTAACAAAAATAAAATGATTATATTTATTATATGTCAAAAATTTTAACAACAAAAAATTAATGTATGTAGAATTTTATGTAAAATAAATTATGTATGGTATATTCATGTTATTACTTCTAATCGTAATAATATAGACATGAAATATGATTTTACTGCAGGCCATGAAATCACAGCTTTTTATAAGCGCTAAAATCAGCGCTTATTTTGTCCAAAAGTAATGCTTCCAAGTGGGAATTCGCCATATAAAAATCATAGCATATGTAAGCAGGTTTGTAAGGGATTCTTTTTGTCTTCCTCCCTTACAAACCTGCTTGCATGTAAGCAGCGTTTTTTACTGGGAAACGATCGGTTCAGTAGTTTACAAAATAATTTAAAAACAAAATTATAAATATAGCAATGAAACACGCTGTTATTGTACACATTTCTTTGATTCCTCTTAATTGCAATATGTACAGGTTGCAAAATTTTCGTTAGGAATTTTCAAGTTGATTAACTCATTAGCGACGCTACATAGATCCGGTAGGCGTTTTTAACCAAACTTTGCACATGCAATGCTTCAGTGATGAATTTTTGCATTTATTGTTTTTGCCTTAAAGAGCCCTCTGTTGAAAATACTAGCACCCAAATTTTTTTTTTTTTTTTAATAAAAAAAATATGACATTATAATTTTTATAAGTTTAGTAGTATTTTAAAAAAATCCAGCCATGGAGTGAAAACGTAATAAATTTTGGAATATTTTATACTTTTGTATATGAAAAATGTATGTGCCGATCTGTCAGATTTTCAATAACGAAATACAGTCGATGAACTAAGTTTTATTATTTCTCATCAAAATAAGGTCCCATCAGAAAGGTTAAAAATCGTGTTATTAAAATAACTACCCAGGTAGAAATTACCAACCGTACAAAAAAATAGTACTGCAAAACGACTTTTATTTTTGTATTTTTTAGAATACAAAATTATTAGAAATGACCAAAGTTACAACTAATATTGTGCTAGAAAATCATAATTTTGTTTGAAAAGCAAGTATTTTGTCAGTATCACCCGTAAAATACTTTGCCCCTATCATTATCATTTTTTATATTTCATTATATTTTACTATGACGAAGCCCGAACTGGGTTGCTGGTCATAAAAGGTGCGTGTTCTGTAAACATTTTACAAAATTAACCCGGGCTGTGCTAGTGTGACCATATGGTCACTCACATATAACGTTTACTAAATCTTCTCCTGTGGACCACTGACAAACATACCATTGGCATGTGTGTCATTTTTGAGAGGCAATTTGTTATTGCATTCTAACGGTATGCATCATGGCACGTTTTTGTGAAGAAAACTGAACACAAGAGAGGCACAAAGTTGTGTACTCTTTTTGATAGTCAAAAAAAAAACGCAAATGGCAAGCAATCGCAAGTAAGTTTTTATTTTTTTAAATAATTTTCTCAACGCTTTAAATGTAATTTATGTATCAATCGAAAGCTAAAAAAGGTATTTTCAAATGGAAATGAAGTTTCGGGATAAAAAATGTTTTTCTCTAGTGAATTTCTTCATTTTTTTAAGTCGTGACCATATGGTCACGCCAGCACCGCTAGGGTACAGGTTTAGTGATTTATTTGCTGTTCGTGTGTTTTTATTGTTTTGTGCATAAAGTGAATGTTTTTCAATCTAATAAGTTACAATTGACAACTTAATAATTATTTCTTAGGAAATTAACTCTTGAAGAAGCTGCCGATTTTTTGCAACAGTTGGTCGATGAAGAATAGAATGAAGTTTATGGTGCAAATATCGATACCATTTACCTTCAACCGCCTTATGAAGATGGAAATGTAAGTGGCGAAGATAATGCTGGAGAAAATGAAGGCGATTTAATCGATAATGTTTGTCGAGCTCAATTGATGACGGGTTGTGAAGTGGTGCTGCGACATGGTGACCATGTTGATACAGTTACGTTTTCCATTTTCCATTTACCATTTTCTTTTTATCTCGATAATTTGCCTACGAGTTTCCCTTTGCTTGCCTATCCCAAATTGAGGGATTCGAGAGAATCGCATTCCTTCCAGTTGCCCGATAAAGCATAAGAAAGCTATGAAAAACGCTGTTCGCGGTTCTTACAAAACAATCAAAATAAATGAAACCGACATACGACTGACGGAATGGGTCGATAACTCGGTTGTTTGCGTTGCTTCTACATGCTATGGTGCTTTGCCAACTTCTTCAGCAGTAGGGCACTCAAGAGAAGACGGGGAAAAAATATGTGTTACTCGACCATGCGTCATAACAGAGTATAATAAGAATATGTGTGAAGTGGATCGTCTTGATCAAAACGTCAATCACCATCGCATTGGATATCGAGGGAAGGAGTGGTGGAGATCAGTTTTCACTTAGCTACTTGACGTTGCAGTGAATAATGCTTGGCAATTGCAAAGAGGTTCAAAAAGGTTCACTCAGTTAGAATTTAAACGCGAAATTGCTATTTACTATTGCAAACACTACGGCCAACAGCCGATTCATATAGGGCCAAAGCGACAGCGACGTGAAGATGATCTCGCACAAAACATCCGGTACGATCGAACAGATCATTTTGTTGCTTCTTGCGAGAAAAGAAGACGTTGTGCTGGTGACTTATGCAAAAGTGTAGGCAGAACTTTTTGCGAGAAATGCAATGTTGGGCTTTGTGTTAATTGTTTTGCAGCTTATCACACTCCTTGAAACTAAAATTTCATTGTGCTCACATGAAAAACAATTTTTCTTGTTTCTTAATAAAGTTTTATTTCAATAAATTAAAAACCCGTGTTTAATTTCTCCTAGAAATTTGAATTTTGCACCTAAAAAACCTGTACCCTAGCAGTACTAGCGTGGCCATATGGTCACAGCGCAAAAATTGGTCCTGTCGATTATCCTGACAAGGAAAAAGGATAAAAATTGAATTTTCAGATGCAACGACCCAAAATCTACTGAACATGAAAGTTTCATCTCAGAATTCGAAAAAAATAATTACAGCCTAGCACGGGTTAATTAAGTTTAAGGTATTTGCAAAGCGCTAAATTTTTTGAGTTTCCAACATTATGCCAGCGGTGGCAACCAACGGTTGACCACTTTTATCAATCGGGTAACAAGACAATACTCTTAAGATTGTTAATCCCACGTTCTTTCAACGCATATTTCATACCCTCGCCGACGATTTGCTAGTACTGTGCCGATTATAATTTTCTGCCTGGGTATTTTTGGCAACTCTGGATAACACTTTTCCAAAAACTTTTATTCACGATTGTAGCCAAGATGTTAAATTATTTTAAGGTTTTTCACTTAACTCAATAATGCGTTAACTAAAAACCAAGTGGAAAATTTTGTAAGTCTCCTACCGGATGTAATTTCAAGCACCAAAAAATAATATACAATAAAGATGACTTGAGCAATTTTCAGGCAATTAGTAAAATATCTATTATTCATATCAAAAGTAGGAAAATAGGAAAAAAAAAGAAATGAAAAATTGAGTCATCAAGAATTCTTAAAAAAATATGAGGGAGATACAAAAGGTCAACTCCTTAAGAAAATGGGACTATGAAAAATAAAAAAAATAATAAATGAAAAATGTTTTACATTAGGTGTATAATTTCTTTAACTGAAAAAAAAAAACTAAATGATTAATTATAAACACTGACAAACATAATTTTATGTTTCGTTATTTTTAAAAATACCAACATAAATTGACCTCTTTAATGATTATAATGGCTTAATTTTCAGATACAACAGGAAAGTGTACAAAAGGAATTCAAGTGGAGAAAAACAATAAAAAAAGAGCAACCATTAGTAAGAGATAATTTGTACAAGTAGTACAAATATAAATAATACCTAATACATGATTCGTTCGGTTCATAAGTCCATTCATTTTATACCACCACACACTCTGTATTTTTATAGTGATGGTGGTGGTATCAAAATACGCATAAACAGCTAATTGCTTGAAGGCCCATAAAAAAAAAATTACCTTTACCTTTGTTGTTGTAATTTTTCTGATAGATTAATTGACCTTTTTATTGGACGAACGCATGTTGTACATATGAGAACCTGGAGAGTAGGATGTCCCTTACAAAAGGATTAAAATAGCTACACCAAGCATACGCAAATTTTATTATTGTTAGGCTATTTTACGAAATGTGGAATATAAAGTGGGAAAGCGAACTTGAGAATTATTTTATTTAAATGTTTTTAATGAATTGAAAGATATATAAACGGTAAATTTAAATAAAAATAATATAAGTTTCCATCGATTCACATTCGTAGCTCTTATACTATGTGTAATTCATTGTTTTTTATTTTCGTAAATTTTCGTGAAAATTATTTTTTTTTTGTATGGGAATCCCATGAAGGGTTGGAGATAGAGGGTTAGTTTGTTCTAAAGAAATATTGGGGATACAAAAATAATGGGGTGTTGCTCATACTTTTTACCTCCATAGGTGTGACTTCTGATTAGTTACGAGTGTTTTTCTATCCATTTTGCACCAATTTCGAACTTTAACCCTCGTGCGGCACACCAATTGTTAACCGATCGAGCTCAAATTTTTTACAGATTTTTTTTTTATCCTAACCTCACACAAAACTGCCCGTCGTTTTTGGAACAGATGCGTTTTAAGTTTTCCATACATTGAGGGACGACCTTAATATATATACAGTAAGGGACAAAATTGTTCACATGATTATCGTTATTGAGAATATATGACACATATTTATCTTTTCTTCACTTTTATTCAAACTTGTTTAATTAAATTAAATACTCTAATCCTACTGAATACAAAAATATGAAAACTTAAAATAAATCCAGGTACATAATGTTTTAATTAATATTAATTCAAAGGTTCAAGTGTGAACAATATTGGCACCAGGTGAAAAACTCGTCCTATTTTTGGTCTTAATATTTTGTGTGTCCACCGTGAGCTTTTTTAACTGATTGAATTCTTTTCGGCATACTTTTTACTAGATTATTTAGCATTTCTGGATCAATATTTTCCCAAGCTTCAATAGAACGCTCCCATAGTTCATCTATGGTCTTAGGAGGATTTTTTTGAGCAAAAATCTTCCTTTTTAATATAGACCAAAGGTGTTCGATCGGGTTTAAATCCGGGGACTGGGGCGGCCAATCCAAAAGCTTGATGCCATTTTCTTCGAACCACTTTTTAGTTTTTTTCGCAGTATGCTTAGGATCGTTATCCTGCATAAAGATGTCGTTTTGTCCCGGATCCAAGCCGAATATATCAAGACTTGGTAGATATGAGTCTTCAAGAATAGTGATATAGTCCGCAGCCGGAATATATCACTACCTCTAATCCGGCGAAGTACACCAAGCTGATTTCCGCTGAAACAACCCCAAGCCATCAATGAGCCACCTCCGAATTTTAACGTACTGCAAATATTTCGTTCTTTAACTCCAACACTTTTATCTACCCATGTCCACTGCCGTCCATCTGACCCAATTCGGTTGATTTTTGTCTCATCTGACCATGTTACACGCATCCAATCATCTATTGTAAATTTTTCGTACTTTTTTGCAAAGTCTAGTCGTTTTTTGCGGTTTTTATCGCTCAAAAGTGGTTTTTTGGGTTTTGCTCTGGCTACTAATCCACTGGCTTTCAAGCTTCTACGAACAGTTTTGGTACTAACGTTTAAATTATGCTCGTCATTAAGTATTTGCTTGACCTCAACTGCTGTTTGAACTGCACCAGTAACGATTAATCGTTTAGCTTCGCGACTATCCGCGGGCGAAAGTTTTTTTGGGCGACCTGCTGGATTACCTACAATCTCCAAATTTATCTGTTTTTTTATTTTATTTACAAAAACCTACAGATATTTTATATTTTTTGGCGATCGCTCGATATGAGGCTCCATCTTCTAACTCTTTTACGACATTTTGTTTCAAAAGTGTTGCCTTAGCTTTTGCCATCGCATCGAAAATTTACATATGGACAATATTGTTCACACACGTGGTTTTAATGTTATCTAAATATTAAAAGAAGAAGAAGAGGTACCTTTGAAATGAAGTTGCCATACTATATTTAACATAATACCTGGCCATGTAAGAAATTTACAGAGTTGCCAAGAATGTGTCTTTAACCTTTTTTCTTACATTGATCTTTTTTCAGTAATTTCGTGAACAATTGTGTCCCTTACTGTATATATATAAAAAAAAAATATTTTTTCAATATTGATAAGGAAACCCAATAGTTTGAATGATGTGACTGTGTTTTGGTTAATTTTATATATTTTCTGTTTACAATATAGTCTAATTATTCTGATAATGAATTTTAAGTACTTACAATTAAAATTATTGAATAATTATTAAATTTAGTTGGTTACAATGGAATTAAAACGATTTTTAAGGGACACCCTATTGTAGAGGGAGCATTTAGTTGATAATAGTTTGTGTATGTTTTTTATTTCATTAAACCATGTTAAATTTAATGTTGTTAAAAATTTCTAGGGGTGTTGTTACATTTTTACATACATTTTCTTTTAGTTTCTTAAAAAATTTATTACAAAATGCACCTTAAATGTTTTTAATGATTGTAAAGTTTTCAATATAACTTACCAAATAAAGGGTGTAAACGAAAAGTTTTTTACAAATTTAATATATTAAGTATAGCAAAACTAAAAGCAATGTAAATAAAGTTGATATATCATATAAAACAACATTTTATCAAGTTTTTAAATTTAAAAAGGTTCGCCACTCTTTGCGAGATGTAACCAACGTTCGCTTTCTCGCTAAAAAAAGTTATTGTTAGCTTTTGAACAGTTATTCTTGTATGTATTTTGACAATTCAACTTTAACTAATTGTTCCTATTTGTTCTTATTTTTAAATTCTAAAACCTTTGTGAAAACTCCATACCATTAGCGTGAATTTGTTTGTGGTTATTGTTGCTCAAGGCGCCTAGTGGTGTTCACTAGTTTTCATGATAGTTTCCCTTTAACCTTCATAAACCATTCTACTAGTACCCAGATTAAACCAATTAAGACCACATTTTACCAGAAAACTTGTATTTCCGATCAATATTCAGTGTTTCATTCTTTTTTTTTATATGCATTTGTCTGTAATCGCATTGTAGCACATACGATTAAGTGATTGAAAAATGTCTTCAAACTTTGCAATGTATAAATTTTTGGTTGCATATTTATAAATATTTAATTATTTTAAAAAGCCATTCAAATCACATGCATGACAAAAAAAAAAAATCTGATGGTCAAAATGCGATAAAAAAAAATAGTTTTTGGTGACTGTGTAGCCGATGAAATAAATTTGCTTAAATAGAGCAATATAAAATTAGCATGGGTTGTGTTCGTTGGAAAATCTGTTGTATGTATTTCCTAGTTTAAATTTGTCACTTTTATGCTTAAAAGATTTAAGTTTTTAGAAAGTGTTTTTAGTGTTTCTAAAAACTTTTTAAGCATAAAAGTGCCAAATTTAAACCATCGGCTACACAGTCAACAAAAAATATTTTTTTTATTGAATTCGGACGTTCAGATTATCTTTTTTTTTTTTCTCATACACACAGAGAAAAATTTAGCTATTTGCCAACTAAAATTCGGTTACTAGGACTTAAATTCGGTTATTACGAAAGGCAGATGGTTGGTACAACTTAACATTAGTTTTCACAAAAAAGTTCGGTTAGTTCAACTGAATTTTAACTAAAACACCGAAAATATTCTGAAATCTAATATAAATATCGTTGCACTAACTGAATTTATAAGTTGTTACCATTAATACACCTTTTTAATTGGGTTGGCACTTTATTTCTCTGTGTGTACATGTCATTTGAATGGCCTTTTAAAAAAATTAAATATTTATATTAAATATATTACAACTTCTTTATTCAAAAGCACTAAAGTTGGTCGATATGATAAATTAGTCTAATAAAATGTCAAATAATAATGGAAAAAATATTTCGAGATGGGTTAAAGTATTTTTTAAAAAGATTTTGATCTCACAAAACCGATTTATTAAATCCATTTTTATTCCCAAAAGGTTTGCACTATATACCCGCAAATAGAAACCCATATTTGATAACATTGTGTGCATAATCTTTTTTTCCATTTTTTCTGCTTTGGACATGCTATGCAAAAAGTTTTAGAAATAAAAAAACAATTATTATTTTTTTAAGGTATAAAATTCAAATATTCAAAGAGTGTTTGAATTTTTATTCTAGCTTCTGTAGAACTTTCGCAATTTGTGTCCAAACTTGTAAAAAATCTTTCGTTTGCATCCTTTATATTATTTTTTATTCAAACATGTGTTTGGGAAAGTTTTTTGAAAAATTATGGAAAATATAAATATTTAGCAGCTATATGAGTAATTTCAAAGAAAAAGCATTGGGAAAGCACTTATTTGGAACGCTTGTTTGAAGGCTTTTTTCGTATCTGATTAGTTTTCTTGAGTAAAATAAAAGTTCATTTGTTATAATCGGTTGAAAAGTGAAAAAGTTATGGTACTTTTTCTATAATGGTTTGCATTAGAAAAAACTAACTCCACTCTGTCCCAGCAAAATAAAGTGGAAGTAGTGCTTTTAAAACCCCTTTAACTTGACTTCCAAAGCATTAGTATAAGCACATTTTTCGCTTTCATAGAAGTTACTGCCAAAATGTTAAATTAAAGTTATTTTAAACAGCAGTTGCATCATCATACAAATTAATTGGTATCTAAAATAATAACATTCTAAGAAGTGATTTTTAATAAAGTTTCAAGGTCCGAGGAAAAAGTATCGACACAACAGTAAATGTCATGCTCTTCTAGTCCATCTACCATATCTCTCTTCGAAAGACTTCCATGGTAGTACGACTATAAAACAGAAAAGAAAACTCTTCCGATACCTCTCGACGGCTTCTTTATGGTCGTTCCTGTTGCCAGGATGAGCACAAGGCCCATATTTAATAACAAACGGATACTCAACAGGTTACGAAACTGGAACCGTATTCCCTTTCGTTCAAAATTATTCTTTTTTTTATATATGGAGGTTGAGGTGGCAAGGGGTTGGATTTGCAATCAGAAGGTTGTTAGATCGATTCCGGACTGAGGAGATACATTTTTTTATATATTTTTTTAGTTCATATTAATTTTTAGTATATTTTTTTTTATTTAATTACAATTTTTCTGTATATTTTAAGATAATAAAGTAATTTAAAACGACCAAATAATTAACATCTTCGCTTTAATCATAAAGAATATTTTTGTAGAAAATGTTATCCAGAGTTCATAAATAATTATTTGATAAAAATCTATTTTTGATCTTTTCGATGGAACTTTTTGTAAAAATTATTTTAAAAATATAAAAAACCTAAAGTTTTATATTTTTTTATTGTTATGTTGGTAAGTAAATGCAAAGATGTATTTCACTGCTAAAAATTTGTTTATAGAATTTTTATATTTGTTTCAAGATATACTTTTTAGGTGTGCCTTGAAACGTGTGCAATATTCAAAAAAGATACTTTGAAAAATTTGATATTGGCTTCAAACATCTTTTTGATTTTTAAATTCTATTGTTTCGGATCTAAAGCTAATTTATTAATAATAATAATTAATTAGTTAATTAATTAATTAATTAATAACTTTAACTTAATTAAAATATATCACTTTAATTTACCTATAGTGTTTTTACCGACCTCTTTCTCAAGATCTTTAGAAAAAATACGGGAAACATTAAAAGATCTTACATTAAAAGGCACACTCGTTGCATTGCAGGCCACTTTTCCCTACCTGTTCAACAATTTGTCCAATACTTTTTTTCATTGTCTGGTATATTTTATCGTGTTCAAAGGAGGGTGTTTGCGCTTTTAAATGACACTAGTATATCCGACTATTTTGCCTTATTGGAGCATCGACGGAAAGTCGGTTGTGTAATACTGTTCTGTCGGTACTACCATGGGAGGTGTTCTACCGAGATAAGTGAACTTATCCCCAGAGCACGAGTTTTCGTTCGCAACACCAGCTTATCTAGTAGATTTTAAAATATGCAATGAATTCAAAATTCTTAAATGAGTGCTAAATTAGTGACTTATGAATAAAAATGTGAAGAACTTTAACTAAAAGCCGATAATTCGAAAACATGCAGTAGTATCATAAGGTGGGTCGGTCCCCATAGAAAAAAATGTTGAGCCAGTCACCCCTAGGATTAAAAATAAGTTAAAGATTCTAAAAAAATACCGCCCTTTTTGTTTTTTGTGCACTGTGTCGCCATTTGAAGTCCGATCTTAACATAATGCATATCGTTGTTCATGGATTGACAATAGCTACATTTCTCTCTGTTATGATTTTTGACTCTGACGTCAAATTCTTGTTAATATTTCCGATATCTGGGTAATTATGGGTCAAATTCGACTTGTTAACATTTACAAAAAGAAAAATTTTTTTTTTTTTTTAATTTTAAAATAATTTATATCAAGTTTTCATATTATTTTAAGTCTCGCTATTTAATATTTTGTAAACATAAGTAATGCAGTTTGAAATATTTTCTGTTACGATACAAACGTTTGTTTGTTTTGTTCAAAAATATTTTTGTAAAAAATATAAAAAATTCTCATTTTCTTACTGGTGACTCGCGTGGTTTTACAACTCGTGCTACTAAACAAATACATTTTTAAAATATAACAACAGAAACAGATATCAGAAATCTCAACTAGAATTTGACGACGGAGTCAAAAATCACAAAAGAGAGAAATGTGGCTCTTGTCAATTCATGAACAACGATATGCATTATGTAGGAATTTTTAACTTATTTTTAATTCTAGGAGCTGACTGACTCAACTTTTCTTTCGACCAACCCTAGTAGTATCACACAGGGGATTTGGTGACGGTATAGAAAAATAATTAATAAATAACAAATATTTTTTAAAAAATTTGTCCACAAACATTAGTTTCTCTTTCCTCCTCCAAAAAGCATATTTTCCTGATATCGACACAATGCAATGCATTAGTAGGGGGCATCCCCTAAGTGTTGGTTCAAAGTAAAAAAAAACTACAAAATTTGCTAAAAAAAATACGAGTATATAAAACTGATAAAATTTGTTTCATTAAATTTTACTATATCTATTTATATATAATGATATGTTGTGCCATATAATTATATATGAAAGTAAAGTAATTATTTTTTATTAATTGTAAGATGTACACTAACATATTATCATATATGTTATAATATATGGTCATATATAGATCTATACACTCACAATATTTTATAGTTAGAAACAAACGAATTTGTACATTAAAACTATAGAAAAAGTTGTTAAAAACAGGACTACTGATTTTTCGTTTAAAACAATAGTAATTTCCAATTATTTTTAATTGTTAAAAAATTAACTAAAAATATCGATAAAAACAAAGTACTTTCGTTTATTTTAACTATTAAAAAATAATTGCTTAATCCGTTAAAATAAACGACGTTCGTTTTTTTTGACTATCAAAAAATTACCGAAAATCCATAAAAATAAAAGATTTTCCATTATTTTGACAATTAAAAATTTAACTCCCAAAACTTAGAAATAAACGATTTTCCTTTATTTTAACCATCAAAATTTTACCCCCAAAAACGTAAAAATAAACGATTGTCGTTTATTTTAGCTATCACCAAATTTAATTTAAAAGAAATAAAAATGTATTATTTACATAATGTATTATATACATAATAATATATGATAGGATTTATTTTTAAAACTAAATAATAAGATTAATTGAATAATAATTAATTGAGCGAATGGCGCCTAACATTTATATGGCAGCATAACGAAAAAGGATGACCTTTGAGTTCATCTTTTACTATAATATGCAAATAACTTAAAGAACTATGTGTTTGTAAAATAAAAGACAATTAAAATCTAAAGAAAAACTATAGTGATGGTAAATAAAATATTTGGTTTAGTACTAAAGTAAAAAGCACTTTTGTAAACATTTTGGTACCTTTTGATTTAATTTAATTGTTAAGGTACTCTTGCAATACTATTGCACATATTACTGACAATTTTATTATCATTCAATGTAGCCAACTCAATATTAAATATTTAACACATATCTTGTGCAGACACAAAATATTTTTGATTTTTTCTAACCTTCCAATATGACATACACACGGGTAATTTGTTGCAAACTAGCAAAAGTTGCACAAGAATATTGCTTAATTTTAAATTTACATTAAACATTGATGCGCTTTATCTTGTTTACCTAAAAAACACTAGACTTTTACCATATTGCTAATTAATTTTCTTGTATTCAAATAATCAGCTAACACATGTTCTATACTGCGAAAATTATAATCCTAACTTTTCGTTTTATTTTATATATATTAAACTTTGTTATTTGTACATGAATAAAGAAACTCAGAGTTTTTACTCTATCTCTAGCATGCTGTCTCTTCATCTCCTAGATGTCATCTAATAGATGTGCTTTAACATATAAATTTGGAACAGTGAGGGAACTCCATCTCTGTTCTAATATGCACATCATGCACCGTCAATACTGCTCAAGGATGAGAAAGTGCAAATTTGCATCGTGTGCAAATAACCACGCTGAATACCCTCAGTAAAATAAAAAAGTAAAACAAAATTTACTGAAACAAAGCACTTAATCGCCAGCTGGGCCACTTTGGTACTTTTTGGACTGAAAATGTAAATAAGTAATTTATTTACCATCCCCAGTTCATGCATATGAAAAACGTTTGAGAGAACTTTTAAAAAAAAAGATTACTGTGATTTTGTGTGATTTTTTTTTTTAAACAAGTAGATTTTTTTAAACATGTAGATTTTAAACGAAAATATTAACTGCTACAGAAAATCCGTATTAATTCATAGTTTGTTTTTTAAATAACAGGCAAAAAAGTTGAAAAATATGTTTCTTTGTATTTTAATAGTTTATTCAGTTAAAAACAATCTTTACGGATTACTTTTTAAATAAACTACAATCGGTAACGGAAAATATATTGTGAGTGTATCTATTTTATATGATCAGATATACTTACAATATAATGACATATGATAATATATTATGCCATATTAAACTATTTTCATAAGCTATATATAAGAAATGAACATATATCGTTATATATTGCCACACATATAATCATATATAATGATAACAAGTTGTATATGAGTATATAGAAACTTTTTTCATCCGGATGACAAATTCTAAAAAATATCACTAAATAACACAAAAAATTAAAGAGCGTAAACCCCTTAACTAAAATTCAACCCAAACATTACTTATATTTTTTAAAGTTAAGAGTTTAATTTTTGCTGTTCTTATCTTACTAATATTATGAAAAAAAAAAATCTTCAAAATTTTAGCAAATTTTTGGGCAACTTAATTTTTAACTACCTTTTGTAGCTTTTTCTGCTTTTTCTGCTATTTTTATAGTTTTTTTTCTTCTATGAGTGTATAAAAAATCCCTTGATTATGATCAAGTTCCTTAGCCGAGATTCAAGTAATACAAAACTTATGATAGTCAGGAAATAATGATGATATGAGGTTGAGTATCTTATAACTTTTTGTGGCATTTTTTTTTTCGATTTAACTATTTTGCACATTTGTTGTTGCTGTTGTTATTTAACATGTCTATGCCTGACTGTCTGCATAAATACTTATGATCATGTATGTACAATGTTGTTTATAATGAATATAACTTTAGAGACAATCAGACGCCAATTGCACGTTTTAGTTGTTCTTTTTATGTTGGAAAAAAGGAGTAGAAAAAAAATTTAATTGAAATTTTTTTCCACTACATAATGGCTGTGGTTTTTGTTTAAAAATTAAAAAAAAAGTTATAAGAAAAAACCACAATGTGTTTGTTTTTGGTAGACAACAAAATGTTGTTAATGTTGTTTGTCAGTTGAAAAAAAAAAGAAAAAAAAAAACTAAAAATATACTTTTTACTTAAAATATGTTACATACATTCTAAAGCTTTTGTGGTTTTCTGTCCCTGGTAAACTTTTTTTTTCTGCCATCAAATCATCTAGTAGTCGTTTAAGTCTCTCTTGCACTTTTTTTTTCCTAAATTGGCTCATTTAAACGATCTTGTTGATTTTACATTCATTTGGTTGGGGATTTTTGCACTTGTATATTTAACATTTTACTATTTTTGTTGTTGAATTTTTTTTTTTTTTTTGGTTTATAAAGGAAACCAGTTGTATGTATTTAATGTTCATGCTCATGTTTGTCTGTTGTGTAATAAAAATTCCAAAGGGATACTTTTTGCTACTACTACAACTATTACTACTTTTTGTTTTTAAATTGCTGTAAGAATTTATTTTAAGAATTCTTGTTTTCTTCGTTTCTTTTTTTTTATGATGACAACTGAGAATGTTATTTTAGCATTTTACATTAAACTATTTTAATTTAATGATCAAACAAAATAAGATCAAGAAAAAAGTGGCCATTAAATGTTTATAGATACGGAGGCTAGATTTAAGTAATCTAAGGTTTTCCGAAAAAAAAAAATGTTTGAATTTAATACAATTGCAGTTTGTGTCTTAAGTCTTTTGTTTTATGTTAATAATTATTTGATTTAAGCGATGGCTGTCTAAAACAGAAATAATTTGAATATAATAGTGTCTAAAGGTATATTTAAATTACCCCCAAAATCTAGTTAAACTAAGTTTTGATAATTTCGTACACTGTAATATATTTTCATGTAAATTTTCTCCATTTATAGTAGGTAGATGTGCTCCTACTATAATTAGGGTAAAAACACATTTTGTGCCTAAGTAGAAATATCTACATATATTGTGTGTACATGTAATAAACATTAATATATGTAAACCTACTTGGATATGTGTTAATAAAATGTTTCTCAACATTAATATTTCATGAAATGTTACATTCTATGTGCCTAGTAATTCATGCCGGTTGCTTAAGAGTACATGTAAAATATGTGCTTTAACCGCTAAAAAACGTAAAACATCAATTTTAAAAATCCCTTTTTTTATATTTTTAACTTTTAAAAATTAAATTACATCCCAGCAAAAAATAATTTCGATTTGGTAAGCAGTAACTTCTTTTCAGTGCGTCCAAAGAAGCGCTTCGCCGGCATGCATGCAATGAAGCAATTCTGGAAGGCATTATATTGTGCTTCCCTGAAGGCATTCTTTTGAAGCAGTAAAGAAGGCATGAAAAGAAGCAGTGAAGAAGGCATTCAATGAAGCAGTAAAGAAGGCCTTCTATGAAGCACTTCTGAAAGGCATTATATTGTGCTTCTCTGAAGGCATTCTTTTGAAGCAGTAAAGAAGGCATGAAAAGAAGCAGTGAAAAAGGCATTCAATGAAGCAGTAAAGAAGGCCTTCTATGAAGCACTTCTGAAAGGCATTATATTGTGCTTCTCTGAAGGCATTCTTTTGAAGCAGTAAAGAAGGCATGAAAATAAGCAGTGAAGAAGGCAAGCAACGAAGCAGTAAATAAGACCTTCTATGAAGCACTTCTGGAAGGCATTATTTTGTGCTTCCCTGAAGGCATTCTTTCGAAGCAGTAAAGAAGGCATGAAAAGAAGCAGTGAAGAAGGCATGCAATGAAGCAGTAAAGAAGGCCTTCTATGAAGCAATTCTGGATGGCATTATATTGTGCTTCCCTGTAGGAAGAATCGCTTCTCGAAGCTCTTCTGGAAGCGCTTCGGGAAGCTCTTCCGGAAGCGCTTCTATCATGTGATTTTTAGATCTCATGATAGAAGCGCTTCTTCACAAGCGCTTCTTGGAAGCACTATTTTTTGCTGGGATATGTGTAAAGCGATAAATCGTTAATTAATTAATATACCAATAAAGAATTATTTTGAAGTCCGAGTCGTTGTATGTATAAAGAGCATTTTCGTGGTTACTGCGGCATAGTTTTAGTATTTCATTATCTTGTCGCAAAATTTAGATTGGCCAGTATTAACCAGTGAGACTAAAGTATAAATAAAATATATATATATAATAATTAAAAACACGAGGTCTTCGCAATATTAAAAGTAGATACGTTTGCTTTTTGGAAACGCGATTTTGGCCTTTCTCAAAAAGCTACTTTTGTGTTCTCTTCCTTCATTCCTTCTTTCTCAAGCCACGCATACACATATAAAAAAAAAATAGTATTCATTATTGCATAAACTACTAAAACTTAGTTCAGTTCAATATTACTTGGCAAAAAAAAAACTGCTAAAATTATAAGCTTTTTTGGCTAAGTATTAGTAAGATAAGAATAGCGAAAATAAATCTGTTGATTCTTAAAATATTTAATTGTATTTGAGCTAAATTTTAGTTAATTGAAAGTGGTCTGCTTTTTTTAGTCTGCTGCTAAATCAGCAGAAAATTTTGCTAAATACTAGTAGACAAAAAAATCATAAAAAATGAGACATTTTTAAAGTTTAATCTGCTAAAATCAGCAACAAAATTTGCTAAATATTAGTAGACAAAAAAATCATGAAAAATGCGAAAAGTAGCCAGATTATGTGTATAAATTTTTAGCGAAATCGGATCATTACTTTGTTTACAAATGGCCTTTGAACAAAAGTGAAAACAAAAAAAAGTAGCATTTTTACAAAAAAAAACCTTAAATTTCGCAGAAAAAAATATGCTTAACTGTTCAGAACTCAGAAGAATTAAATTACATTAAGATTATTTTTAAATTATTGATGAAGGCTACAAAACAAGTTTCCAATACTGTCACTTTGTTTTGGAAATGGTCTGCTCCTATCAATTAGGGCACTAAAAATGGCAAAAAAAAGCTTCTTTACTCACTATTTGTTCAGCTTCCATTTGTAAACAAAGTAATGATCCGATTTCGCTAATAATTTATACACATCATCTGGCGACTTTTTAAAAGATAACTTGATTAAAAAAAAAGTTCACTTTTAAACATAAAAAAAGTTATAAATGATAATCTGTGTTAGGATTTATTCAATCTCACTCCTTATTACAATTAATAGTGTTTATATTTTTAGAAAAAAACGTTTATCTTTATTCTTAACCTCAACATTTCTAAATTAAATTTTTCAAATGCATATTAATTAAAAATTAATTGCGAATGTCTATATGACGTTAAAATAACACTGTACTAAAATTACAATTTTTGTTTGCTGTTTATAGTCTACATATTGTATATTTAGTAAAAGTTTTGCTAATTTTAGCCCAGTAAATTTCTACACTCAGGGAACTTCTGCTTTAAAAATATGTAGTTGTTTGAATTGCAATGCAGTTTCTTTATTTTTATATAAATATCAGTCATATGTAGAACAAATTAAATTTTTTACTATTCTTGTAGTTCATTTAAAAAAACAAACCATCTCAAATGACTGTTTTATGATTTTACATTCATTATTTACAGTCGTTGTTCGTTATTAAAAAAAATTAAATAAAAAAATGTTTGTTTATTTTTTTACTAACATATGTGATTTATTTTAACTACAATTGTTAGTAATTTTTTTAAAAGTAAAAACAAATGACAAACGATGAAATATTAGCCGTCCTTTCTTCAAGTGAAATTTCATTGCTGTCGTCTTTACCTACATATTAGCGTATTTAGAATGAATTAAAAATCAACTCGAATATAACTAAAATTATATAAAGTTAATATGCTTATTTTTGCTGTTCTTATTTTATCAATATTTATTAAAAAACTAATTTTTAGTAGATTTTTTTGTGGCATGCACAATTTGTAGCAGACGGTTAAAATTGATATTTCCTTATAAATGTTACAACTTAGGAAGAGGCTGGTGGGAAAAGTTTATATAAATCAAAATTTTTTTAACACAACACGCTTTTATATAAAAATACCTTTTATAATAGTATGCACTCGTTATACGTTCAAAACAAAAATATTTATCTGGAACTAAAAGACTGCTTTTTGGGGAAAAAATTGCAAATTTTTTTATCTAATTTAAACGAATGTAGTTTTTGAGTGGAACAAGATATTGCATTCATTTTATTTAATTTTTATTTAATTAGGAGTTTATTTCGTTATATAACCAATAATTTAAATTAAAGAAATTGCTCACAATTTAGTCATCATATAATTTGTTTACTCTGGTGTTAAAAAATTAATCAAATTAAAGTTCCATGGTCTGTTCCTATTTGAAGTATCGTGGATTTCACAATAAAGTTATGTATTAAATTGTATAAATTGCATTCAATAATTTTTAAATATTCTTAAAATTTCTTTTAAGTACTTATATTCTAGACTTATTATACACTCCTTTAGTTATAGTAGCCTAAATTAGGAGATATTATGAAAGATTTCACTGTTATTGCTTTAACAAGCAAACACATAATGTCATTATAAATATTTGCTGATGAGAGTTTGTGCCTTAAGTCTTTTGTTTTATTACAAATTTAATACTTTTTATGATTTTTTGTTGTGAAATATTAATTTAAAAAAAAAATAATTTTAGCATGTCCAAAATTCAAATTATCCAGCAAAAAATAGTGCTTACCCAGAAGCCGTTCTAGAAGGTATTATTTAATTTCCAAGCGCTTCTAAAGCAAATGCAGAAGGCATGATTTTTGTTCGCGATGTCCAAATTGGTATGTCGCTTTTAAGCAGGTGAAAAGCACTTCTTTCATGTGCTCTAAGAAGCATTTAATTCATGCCTTCTTAGGCAATAAGAAGCAATTTTTTTTGTATGTTGACAACATTAATGCTTTATAGTATGCATTCTTTATTGCTTCATTGCAAGCATTATTCACTGCTTCAAAGAAGGCATTTTGGGAAGCACAACAAAATGACTTCCTAATATCTTTATTGTAAGCAAGGCGCTATTTTGGAAACATGCAAATGTAGTTACTGCTTACGAATCCAGGTTATTTTTTGCAGGGACGTTAAAATGTCTTTGTTTCTGAGATAGGCGTGGTAGAGAAGATTAAGCATACTTTTCTAAAAATCATAACTACATTGTAAATTTTTATTGAATTAGACTGCGCGGTTTCTGGTAACACAACTTTCATCAGTAATCCTTTTGACAATACTGTAATTATTTGTTATGGTTTTTATTGTTTGATTGCATCTGTATGAAATGTTTATTTATTAAATGAAATCCTGACCGTGGCTTGAACCTGCTTTATTTGCCACATGCACTTCGCACTACACTTTAGACAGGCGCTTTAACCGCTTGATCTAAAGTCAGGTCGATTTTGCTGTGGCTTAAAACCAGTTTCAATTACACGGGGTCGATTTTACATTTAATTGTAATTGCAGAAGATAGCTAAGGCAAACACCACAACAATTCACAATTGGTAGAAAATCATATGTAATCTAATTTCCACTATTTCCCAAATTTTGTGAGTTAGTGACAACTATGATATATTTTTTGTACATACGGTAGTTTTTTTTTTTTTTCTGAAGTTCCGGCAATTATGGCTTGTGTTGCTTTTCCAGTGACCTTCGTGTTATGAAATGACCATATAGTATTAAACGTTTTAGCATCTTTGGCGACTTTGTTTCTGTTCATCATTATTCTTTTCACCGGAGCCCCATATCTGTATTTTGTTATCAGTTCCAATGACGATTAGCCCTTCTTGGTAATAAATCCACTTTATTCCTTTGGTACACTGATAATAAAACATGCATAAAAATACGAAAAATGTCAAAATAACAAAACTTTTAGTAAAATACACGAAAATTTGTTTATTTTTCAAAATTTTTTGTTATTATGAGATTCTTTTTGTATTGTTATGCATGAATTATTATCAGTGTATGCAAGATACAGTGTATAGAAGATGCATCAAATTTAATTTTGCATCCGCTATATATAATTTCTGCCCTGGAAGCTGGGAAAAGTCACCACGGACCATATTTTGTTACAAAATTAGGACACAGTTTTTTGTATCGTTCTATGGCCTCCCTTTTTCACTACTTAAAATTCAACGAAATGTAGTGTAATAGTTTTTTCGAACGGTATGTTCAAAAAGATTGAGGAAAATTCAAGAATTTAAATACAACCAGCATTTTTGGTTTAAAAAATTTGTTTAAAAAAAAAATAAAAAAAACAACGAAGTATTTTGTAAAATTAACAAATTTTTGTTTATTTTACGAAATTTTTTTTATTATGACATTTTTTTCGTATTTTTATGCATGGATTGCTGATTTGCTGTTAACAACAAGATGCAAGTTCAGGCCTCAATAAAGTAGACACCTCTTGCTCCCGAATACATGGCTAATGCCGGCAAATACATTTCAAATGAAGATTGTTTGCTAAACTAAATATGTTATTGAAAACTTTATATTTTTTGTCCAAGTTTTAGCCACCACATTTCCTCTTGCATCCGCTATATAAAATTCCTGCCCTGGGAAAAGCTACCACGAACCTGCGTTTTACAATAACCATATTTTGTAAAAAAATTAGGAAACACACTGAGAAAATTATCTTAAGTAATAAATTTCATCGTAGCTTTAATGAAAATTGTCCCTGGAACTCGTCCATTGAAACTTTTCATAGAATCTATGAAACAGGTTTCATTGAAGTTAATGTTTGTGAAAAGTTTGTAGAATCAATGAAACTCTTCATTAAACTAATGAATCATTACGACAATAAAGCATTATAGAATTTATGAAACAGTTTCATAAAATAGTAAAATGTTTTAATATTAAAAAGTTGCCTTGAATTAAAAAAGCTCTTCATGAACGTATTGAAAAAGGCATTGGAACTAAGCCAATGAACCGCTTTACATGATTTTTTAAACAATTTCCAAAATTTATAATAGGCTACATTGTCCTAATAAAGCCCTTTATAAAATATGTAGAACACTTGAGAATTAACTCTTAAAACTAAAGTTTGAAATGTATGAAAATTAATGAAATTATGAATTTTTATAAAAACAAAAAAAAAAAATTAAGTCTTTAAAATAATTTCATAGCTCTAACGAAAAATTTCATTAAATTTATGAAAAGATAATTTGTGAAATCTCATGAACTTTTTTTATGAAACTACGAAATTTTATGAAAAAAAGTTAATGAACAATTTTTTAATATTAATAAAATTTCTTTGATAGAGAGAAATTCTTCATTGCATCTACGAAATTTATGAAATTGTTTCATTAACATCATGAAGGATATTTCTTCTTTCAGTGCAGTTTTCTAGATCGTTCTTTGGCCTCCCCTTTTCCCTATTTAACACTCATAACTTCTTAATTCCAAATATTCCAAAAACAATAAAATTCACATTTACTTTTTTTTTGGTTAGATCAAACACATGTATTTTTAAACCACAACATGTACTCGTTTGTATTTGTTTTGAAGCAATCAAAATAAAATGTCAAAATAAATTTAACAATTGTAAGTGAAATGTATGAACAAAATACGAGTACGAGTGCAATTGTCTTATATTTAATATGAATGTGGAATATGGCATGCATAGCATGTAAAAATTTTTAATAACATTTTATAAATAAATTTTTGATTGCAAATACGCATAGTAATGCAGCACAACAAAACAACATTGTTTATTTATTGGGGATTTTTATTTATTTTTATATTGGCACAGTATAAAAACAGTTACGGTAGGTAGTGTAATAGTTTTTGTTGTACGGTATGTTCAAAAAGATTGAGGAAAATTCAAGAATTTAAAAAATTACCAAAATTTTTGCTTTAATAAATTTGCATAAAAAACAAATATTAATCTAAGGTTGCACATATTAGAGAAAGCAAAAGTTTCTGATCAAGAATTTTGTCTATTTAGGGATAATAAAATAAAAAACTTAAAAAAACATCATTATTGCTAAACAAAAATAATCACAAAATTACATTTTTTTTATAAAAAGTAGATTTGAAACAATTTATGGACTTTTCAGAGTATTAAAAAAAAAAAATAATAAAGGGTCCGCCATCTAACGTTTTTTTTTCAACTAGTGCTTATTTCGTGAATGGTAACACTTAGCTCATGTCTGATTTGACAGATAAGTAGTTTTATCCTTCCGCTGAACGAATATGGTTGTGTATACGCTTGAACAACGCTGGGAAATATTGCGACATTACTTTGAAAATTATGGCAATGTTGCAGAATGTGTGCGAAAATTGCTGAAGATCGCATTATCAGCCGTAGAGCTGATGTCGTTTGGCCACCTCGGAGCTGCGATTTGACACCGTTGGACTATTATTTATGGGGACGTAAAGATAAGTGTTACGCCAACAAGTCAGAGACAATTGACGCTTTACATGACAATATTCGTGAAGCCATTGGTGAAATACAGCTGCACACATAATGCAAAATGTGCTTAAAAATTGGACCGATCCTGTAGGCTACTGCATGACCAGCCGAGGCAGCCATTTGAATGAAATTATTTTCCATTATTACCCGGAAGGATTGTACTTTCAAATAAAAAAAGAAATTTGAGAAAATATTCAGTAGTTCTTTTTATAGCATTTTCAAAAAAAAAAAAAGTTATTTGGCGGACCCTTTATATACAAAATCGGTTTTTGTCAAAAAATTTGAGAAATTATTTGAATTCTATATCTCTTTTCTATAGCCACTAGGGTATTCAAATTACTCATATTTGGTTTTGTTCGAGTAACGATT
>CM037854.1:57729652-57862875 GCA_021234595.1 Delia radicum
CGCAGCAAGCACCCGCCTACATGACATATATCCTGAAAGCTTAAATGCCATTAAGATACAGAGCATATTATTGCAATGTGCCGAAAATTAGTATATTGCTTACATATGCAGCTAGAATTGTGTATGGAAATTTTTTATATTTCCGAGCAAGAATACGGCAATCTCCAATTTGCCCTTGAAGCCATATGTAAGCCGAAATTCATTCTATTCGATGCAAGTATTGAAAAAGATTTTTATATTGATAACTTAGATTTTGAGAATGTATTCAAGTTCTGAAAATTTATTACTCAACCAGTCTTACAACCCACACTAAATAATTTCAAAAGTATATTTTTTTTCTATTTTGTCATACCGTGTTTTTACACATTTTTTTTGTGATCATGATTTTATTTGTTTTTTAATTTTTTATGTCTATATTTCACGTTTCTTAATTATATTTGACTTAACATTTTAAGTTTCTCATAATTTAATTATATTTGTTGGAAAAAAATAATGTCAATTTAATTTATTTTTTACATTCTCATGTACTTCAATGCCAAAAAAATTGTATACATAATCAGAGGAAAAAAATAAGAATTTACCTAGGCAGCAAAATACAATCGGTACAGTGTTGGCAAAGCGCCGGCAATGGTCGGTTAAGTACTTGGCAGAACGTGTGATTAACAATCTTGACCGTATTGTCCTGTTACCCGATTGATAAAAGTGGCCAACCGTTGGTTTGAGTGAACTTGCCACCGTTGGCATAACGTTACTAATTCAAAAAATTTTGTGTTTTCAAAATACCTTAAATAAAGTTAATTAATTTTGAGAAATATGTTCAGTAAATCATGTTTAAAAACCAGCAATATAGTTCGGAATTAGTCTTTTATATCATATTTAAATGTGCGAAATATAACAAAATGCAAAAAGAAATAATGCTTCTAATTGGTTGTAATAATGATAAAAACAATATTGGCAAAGCA
Source organism: Delia radicum (assembly GCA_021234595.1). Lineage (NCBI taxonomy): Eukaryota > Metazoa > Arthropoda > Insecta > Diptera > Anthomyiidae > Delia > Delia radicum. Next base: position 57,730,615 of record CM037854.1, read on the forward strand.
TGTTGCAGGTGGTGCTGGCAAAGCACATGCTTGCAAACAAAATAGTGCACACAGAGAAATGAAGTGCCAACCGAATTAAAAAGTGTATTTCAATGGTATAAACTTATAAATTCAGTTAGTGCAATGACATTTTCATTGGACTTCTGAATATTTTGGGTGTTGCAACTAAAATTCAGTTGAATTAACCGAACTTTGTTCTGAAAACTAATGTTGAGTTGTACCAACTGACTGAAATTCGCAATATTCGAATTTGAGTGGTAGTAGTAGAATTTCAGTTGGCAAATAGCAACATTTTTCTCTGTGTGTGTTTTATTGTGTTTTAGTTGTACCTTTCGGCATTTTTAAGACGGTGGCTTTTACAAAAATTACAGTGGTTTCCAGTACCATTAACAAATTTTTTTAGTTTTTTTTTTTATTATTATTTATTTTACTTCAGTGGGGTACGTGCTATGTGAACACCGAAGGTGGAAGCTGCGATACGTATGAGGGATAAAAAACTCATACATATTATTTTTCTAAATTGATGTTGTCGCCGCAGGTGATCGAACCCGGGACCATCTGTGTAACAGTCCAACGCGCTAACCATTACACCTTAACGCCCACGTCGTTAGTTGGAGTTCAGTTAACCGAATATCAAATGGCATCGATTTCTTAATACATATGTTTGCATATTTTGCTATAAATGCATATTTTGCTATTAATACATATTTAGCTATAAATACATATTTTGCTATAAATGCTTATTTTATAGCATGTTTTGGATTTTTATCCGAAAAATTAGGATATGAAACATAAAAATTTTTATTTTTTCTTGTGTCATATTTTCGCAAAAACCGTACAATTCACTACTCAAGAGTTCCAGGCTATTAAAAAAAAACTACTCGTGGATCAAATTATTACAAATTATTTAGTTTGGATGATCTTAAATGTAAAAATTCAGAATTCTAAAAATTAAAACTTCCTTAACTTCAGTAAAACTATGGATGTGAAATGCGGAATTTTTCGTTTGTCAAACTTGTCAAATAATTATATAAAATTTGTCAAATAATTATATAAAATTACAAAACAGAAAGGAAATTTTTTTTCTTTTAAAGCCAGAGAAAAGTAATTTATCGCTTTTGGCTATTTTACAATTTTTGGATATTTAAAATTTTGTTGAGATTTTCTGGCTTTAAAAAATATGGACTTTTTTGTTTTTTAAGTGTTTTCCAACCTTTTATATTTTTGGTTTCCTGCTGTCATTTAAACTACAATCTTATTGCAGAATTTAGCATTTTTTTTCTCCCCCAACGAGACATTTAAATTTCTATTAATATAAAAGTCATTTAAGTTTTTAAGGATTTACGGAAATATTCTCTGTTTCAGCGCAACTTGAAATATGTTGTTTAAATGCTTTTTTTTCCTATGCGTCATATTGAAAAATTAATGAAATATATATCTCCTGTAGAACAATTGTCGAATTCTGGCATTGATTTGTTATAGCAAATCTTTGCATATTTTGCTCTTGTTTTTGCATATTTCGATTAAAAAAATCTTTTTTCGATAAAAAAAAAAACTGTTTTTGATAAAAAAAAAAAAATCTTTTTTTTCAATTTATAACGAGCTTTCAACCTCCGTATATTTACAAAAATAAAGCAAATCCAACATATTAGCTAGGTTGATACTAGTATTTCGATCTGGCTAAAGATCTCATCAGAACCCGAAGTTTAGAAAAGCTAGAGCCTATATAATAGGCAGAACTTTAACAAAAAACCTATTAATAATCAATTTTGCTCCATTCTTGTCTTCTTAGTAATCAGCCATGTGGTTAGGTCTTTCCTAACAAGCATCATGACGTTACTAAACTTTGAAGACCAAAAATGTTCTATTTATATAAAAAAAATTTAGTGTGTACTCTGGCTCAAGTAATATTTTTACAGTTATATTAGTTTTTTGTTTTTATATACATCGAGATTATTTTTATGTTATTTTCAATTTATAACGAGCTTTCAACCTCCGTATATTTACAAAAATAAAGCAAATCCAACATATTAGCTAGGTTGATACTAGTATTTCGATCTGGCTAAAGATCTCATCAGAACCCGAAGTTTTAGAAAAGCTAGAGCCTATATAATAGGCAGAACTTTAACAAAAAACCTATTAATAATCAATTTTGCTCCATTCTTGTCTTCTTAGTAATCAGCCACGTGGTTAGGTCTTTTCCTAACAAGCATCATGACGTTACTAAACTTTGAAGACCAAAAATGTTCTATTTATATAAAAAAATTTAGTGTGTACTCTGGCTCAAGTAATATTTTTTACAGTTATATTAGTTTTTTGTTTTTATATACATCGAGATTATTTTTATGTTATTTTCAATTTATAACGAGCTTTCAACCTCCGTATATTTACAAAAATAAAGCAAATCCAACATATTAGCTAGGTTGATACTAGTATTTCGATCTGGCTAAAGATCTCATCAGAACCCGAAGTTTTAGAAAAGCTAGAGCCTATATAATAGGCAGAACTTTAACAAAAAACCTATTAATAATCAATTTTGCTCCATTCTTGTCTTCTTAGTAATCAGCCACGTGGTTAGGTCTTTTCCTAACAAGCATCATGACGTTACTAAACTTTGAAGACCAAAAATGTTCTTTTTATATAAAAAATTTTTAGTGTGTACTCTGGCTCAAGTAATATTTTTTACAGTTATATTAGTTTTTTGTTTTTATATACATCGAGATTATTTTTATGTTATTTTCAATTTATAACGAGCTTTCAACCTCTGTATATTTAAAAAAATAAAGCAAATCCAACATATTAGCTAGGTTGATACTAGTATTTCGATCTGGCTAAAGATCTCATCAGAACCCGAAGTTTTAGAAAAGCTAGAGCCTATATAATAGGCAGAAAATAACATATTTATATGAAAATAACATAAAAATAATCTCGATGTATATAAAAAACAAAAAACTAATATAACTGTAAAAAAATCTTTTTTTTGAGCATATTTTAGTACTTTTTAGATCAAAAGCATATTTTTATTAGTGTCCGACCGAACAGTTCGACCAAAAAACTATATTTTGTTCGTTTTTTGATATCTAGAGGCAATTATGACAAATTTTGGTATTTGAAACATGTTTGTTGAGCCGATTTAATTCGATTTTGTGTATAAAATTTAAGAGAAAAGCCGAAGTTTAGCTATAAAGTTATAAGTTCGGCCGCCGAACTATTTTCGATTTGGCCGAACTTTCTGAGGCCGAACAGTGAATTCATTGCTTAACTACAGACTTTTCTTCAAATTTGACACTCGAAATAGCATCTAATCAGTCCAATACACATTTTTCCAAATTTGTCTATAATGCTTTAAAATACCGAATACAGACCAAATGCATTTTCTGGCCGAACTGTTCGTTCGGACAATTTTTATAGCATATTTTAGCAATTTTTTTTTTTAGTTTTTAGTTATCGAACAATTTTATGTTTTAGTAAGAATTATTTTTTTGGTTTTTCAGCACTGATTTCGAAAGTTTAAGAAATTTTTGCAAATTTTAATTACTTATTTTAAGACTGTACCGTTTAGTTATTTCAATCTTTTTATTTCCATTTTTGTTGGCAATTAAAATAAATTTCTCAAAGTTACTCCAACTATACTAAAAAAATAAGTTTTAAAATATGAATTCTTAACGAAAATGTGTGCTTTAAGAGCATTTTTTACGTTTAAAGTGAATTTTTTATGACCTAAAAATACATTTAAAGAGGGGAATTTCGAAACATTTAGTGATAAAAATTAAAAAAACGACACTTTTATGTTTCGAAATTCGTGTGGTACTTTAATTCTAGTAAACCGAACTTTAAAATAAAAAAAAGAAAATATATAAACTTTATAAACTTTTTTCTTCACCATTTCGAAAGAAGATTTACAACATTAATGTAAAATTTTACCATTTTCGGATAAAAGCACATATTTTAATAGTAATCATAAATATTTAAACATCTGATAACTTTTTAACAGAATTTTTCTAATCAAATTACGGTATTTGAAAATGTCTCGTGCAACAGAAAATCCGCTTGCTTAGCACTACTGTAACGCATGTCATAGTCATCACCCTGAAAAAAAAACGTTAAAAAATCCATAATAATTAATGCATATTTTTACATTTTAAGTGCATATTTTACGATTTGAAATACTTATTTCATGTACATAAAACACGAACATAAATCCATTAACTTCCGAGGTCTAGTCATGAATAAATGTTTAACCCATTAATGCCCAGAAGTATTTTTTTTTTAATTTTGAGACAAATTTTTTCAGAGCTAAAAGAGATGCTAAATAGTAACATCTCTGCTGGCAACTTAAGTTGCCAATGAGCATTAATGGGTTAATAAAAAAGGTTCAAAAAGAGTTAAATGTATAAAAACCCATAAAGTACAAAGTTTTAATAAACACATTAGTTAATGTTTTTTTTAAACAATTTAACATTAAATTCACAAAGCAAAATCAAATATAAAATCATTCTGACATAAAACGTTTTTTACAGTAGACTTATAGACTCCACAACGTTAATACGTGTTGGAAAAAACAAATAAGCCCAGCTTAAAAGAGTAACGGAACTGCCAAAGTGCACAGTTTTATTAAAAACTGTATCAGCCAGTGTCAAAGCAATTGAAGCCAGGCTTGCCAGACTTGGGGGTTTGTCCCCAAATTTTCCGATATAGTTGACTTTTTGGGGATATTAGAGATTTTTGGCAAATATTTTATTTTAATACACATTTACCATAAAATCTGTAAAGTTAAAGCCTGTATGACACCTGCTTTTTTCAAGCAACTTTACAGGGTTTTTATATAAAAAATGTAAAATGTTCTTACAATTTTTTATAGAAAAACTCTGATAAATGTCATTTAAAATTAAGCGACTAACTTTACAATTAAATTAATGTAAAATCAGCTATATATTACTGAAAGTTAGAATTTTTGTTTGAATGTTGTTCATCCAAAAAACATATTTATTAAGTCAAGAATTAGAAAACAAAATCTTTACTCGTCTTATATTCACAAAATGTTCAAACTAGAGATGGGCGCGTGTTGGATTTTTTCAACACGACACGACACGAACACGAAACCCAAGATGTCAAGCATGAACGAAACACGCACGGCAAAAAATTTCAAAACACGAGACCAACCGACACGCACGAAACTAAATTCAATAAACAAAATTTGCAACTAAAAATTTAATTTATTAATCTATTAATTTATAATTCTCATCATTTCGACGAATAGCTTCTTGAATTTTATCCTTCATTTTGCTCACACGTTTATTTGTATAGCTTGATAACTTTTTTACCAACAGCTTTTCAAACAATGCTGCAAACATTGCATGGCCAACAGCTGATCAGTTTTTACACAGAACATTAAACTAAACCCTCCATCTAGACGAGACAAAATTTTGTTAAGATGTTATGATAAAAAATTTCAACAAAGTGTTTTGCTGATATTTTTTTTACTGAATACATATTTTACACCTACTATCATTTCGTGTTTTTCTTGCTCAACACGACACGACACGAACACGAAAGAAATCTATTTTTTCAACACGAACACGTCGTGTTGATCGTGCGTGTTTCGTGTCACGAAAAAAAACACGACTCGCGCCCATCTCTAGTTCAAACCTATTTAATTTTCGGACCAGGAGTGTCCGTTCATGGGTTCCCTCCGAATGGAATGAAATTAGAATATGTAATAAAGAATCAAAAATTAAGCGACTCATATTTTTTTAGCTGGCCAATCTCAAACTTAGGGGTTAAAAAAACGAGGTCAGAAATGGACCCATTTTCTGTTTTTTTTTTGATTTTTTATATTTTTTCCAAATAAACTATATATAAATTTCGTATCTAATGAAAAGTATTTGAAATGCGCATCATCAGTAGTATGTCCGTGTATGCTCAACTTTTCGTGCTAGTAGGCAAAACACTTAAAATTTTGGGGGTCAGGTCCAAACTCATATATATTATTCTCTTTTAAGTTTTAGTGGACCCGTACTTTTTATTTTATCGATATTCTTGCTCGTTTTGGAATTTAGACGAAGTTTCCAGAAGCCACAGGGTTTCAACTCTATGGCCAAACATAGGCAATATGGGCATCAAACTTCATATTTTTGAAAAAACATTACTGCTAGTAAAAATTATTTCAAATATCTTAGCTTTGAGACATGTTCCCATACAAAATTTTGTGAAAATCGTGTGTTGTTACAAATTGTTTTGCTTTTTACTTCATCCCAGGAAAAAATTACACATTCCAAAACGAAGGTGATGCCCACACTTGCTTACATATCTCATTGCCAAATTTAGTAACTGCAATACCAAACTCATCCCAACGATAGAGTCAAAAAAGCAAGTAGTATTGTAATCAATTCTTTAAATTTAAACCAGAAAGCATGAACTCAATAACAAAGTAATTATTTACATAAAAGAAAATAACAATGTTATTAACTTATATGTATTTATAACTTTTTGTACTCAAGAAGTAATCATATACTTTTTCCTAATAAAATGTCGTTATTGGAAGTAGTTCCTAATTTTGAAAAAAGTAGTTATACAATCTTAAAGAATTTATTTCATATATTTTTTCAAACAAATTTTTATTTGCAGGAAAATAATACTGAAAACAGAAATTGCATGTTGCCTAAATTTTGTTAAACTGTGGTTAGGTATAAATTAGGGAAGCGCACGTGAGCAGAAAATAGTGAGTGGAAGTTTAAATTACTGACGTTATCGTGAGTGAGTGTAAAAAAAATTTTCGAGGGTGATTGTGCGTGAGTCATATTTTTGTTTTTCAATTTTGAATTGTTCTTTTTATGATAACATATCATAACAATTCGATGTTTCACTTTTTAGGATTTTATTTCCGTATGAGTTTAGATCGTTATATTTGAGTAACCTAGGAGAACCACGTGTGAGTAAAAGTTGAATTTACTTATGGAACTACTTCTATTTTTTTAAATGTAAGTACTTCTTATTTTTTCTAGGGAACTATTTATTTATTTTTTTTTTGTGTAAGTACTTCGTAGTTTTACAATGGAACTATTTCTTTATTAAAAAATGTATGTAGTTCTTAAAAATATAAAGTAAATGGTTCTTCGGTAAAAAAAAATAATCAATTCTAAAGAATCAATTATTTTAGTCTCACGCCCTGTTAAAAGAATCAAGTAGGTAATCTAGTAAGGAATGCGTTTTGCCCAAAATGCTTGATTACAAACCCGCTTACCTTTTTGGAAATTTTTTGCTGGGATATTAAAAATCCAATTTTGTTATGTAGTTTCTTTGAAAGAAATATGAAAAAAAAATCGAAAAAATCAGAAAATTGGTTCATTTTTGAACCAATGACAGATTGGGCAGCTAAAAAAAAATATGGGTCGCTTAATTTTGATTCTTTTCAAAATATCCAAATTTCATAGTATTCGGAGGGAAACCATGAACGGATTTCTGAGCCATTTTTAAAAAACTGCCTTTAAACGTGAAGGCTCGTTTAACACTGATAGAATAAGAACCGTCATTTTCCAAAAATTCGCTTGGTTTTTACCCATCAATAATTCAATTCAGATTATTTTTGTGTGTATTAAATAAAAATTTGGCTATTTTTAAATCGTCATGTTAACTGTAGAAAAAACAAGAATAATCTAAAGATTAAAAGTGAAGTATGCACATAATATTTTTATTTATCTGAATTTTTAAATTAAAACACGTTTAAATTAAAACACGTTTAAATTGAAACACGTATTTTTAAATTTAATGGGGTTTTTGACAGAGGTAATAAAAATCTAAAGGTTTCCTTGCAAAAATATAAAAGCTTGAGAATTAAGAAAAAAAATAAACGAAAGCTAAATTTATCGTGTTTTAAATAAAATTAGAAAACAAATAATTGTTTGAAAATTAAATGATTTTTTTCAAAATCCGCGTTTCAAACCGATATATCAAAAACTGGCTTTTTAAAATTCTAAAAAAAAACATGTTAAAAATAAATTATTCCACTATGCCATAGCCAAATCCTTTTTTGGAACTCCAATGCAAAAAAATATTGTGCAAAAAATTGTAATGAAAAAACTGATCATTTTGAAGCCGGCAGGAGCATCATATTTTGCAACGGTATAGAAAAATAATTTTTAATTACTATATATATTTTTTTTAAGATTTTGAAAATACAGCGGTTTGAACAACGGATTTTAAATAAATGCATTTTGTCTTCATGAAGTGAATAACTTTGCTGTACCAGTAAAATCACAACTTAAGTAGCTTTAACATGCGTTCTAAATGCATCTCGTAGCTAAAGCCGTTAAAATTATTTAGGCAATAATTCATTTTTTGTAAAACTTTGATTTTTATGTTTTCGATAAAATATTTTGTTGCGTTAATCTAATACTACATTTAGAATCGTTTTTCTGATTTTTATTTACGAATTCGAATTTCATAAGAGTTCCATAAAGGGATTTGCCAACGGCATATAAGGGAATAATTTTAAATTAACATATTTTTTAAAAGAATTTAAAAAAAACACAATTTTTTTAATACTGCGGTTTGATTCGCCGACTTTTAAAAATAATATATTTTACCATCTAATTTTATTTGAAGCACAATAATAGTAGCGTTAAAATGAGGTATCAATGGATCACGTAGCTTTAACCTTTAAAAAGATATAAACGATTTTATATGCTTACTTTGGTTTAACTTTTTTCAAATTTTTAAATGCGATATTTCCACAACCGTAAGAGCTACACTCAAAAAAAAAAAAGTTTGTAAAGTCAGCAAAAAATTTTGCTGAGTCAGCAAAATTTTAGTCAGGAGGGTGCTTGCAAAAAAATTGCTAATGTCAGCAAAATCTTTTGCTGAAAATCAGCGAGCTGATTTTTAGCAACAAAATTTGTAGATTCAGCAAAAGTTTTGCTAACACTTAGTAGATTAGAAATAAAAAAGCCTTGCTAAAAATTAATAAATTTTTTGCTGAATTTTAGTAGACTGAAAAAAACGCAAAAAAGTTTGTATAAAAATCGTAATTTATTAATTTATTTGCTGAAAATCATAAAATATATTTTTGTGATTCTTTTAAAAATAATTTACTATAATAACGAAATATAAAAATTTTAATTTTCCCACATGGACGACATGAATTAATTTAATATCTGAAAATATATAGAAATAAATATACATATATAACATAACAAAAATTTTCTTTCAATTACTTACATCAATAGTTGTCTAAATGATGCTATCTTTTAAAGGACGCAACTGCCGAAGATAATTATAGAAACGAAACGAAAAAATAAACAAAAACAAACGAAACGAAAAAAAACCCTTTTTTGCAATAAGAAAAAGGAACCATAAAAATCTACCTAAGATGTGTGTCTTTGTCTTTCGCTTTACTCTGTCTACATGTCTGTATATGTTTGTTTGCAATTTTACCACACTAGATTGTTAATCTATAAACATTTAGTTTAAATAAACGGTATTTTAGCGGTAACTATAGTCAAAATAACGTTTTTTCTAGCGATAACGGTATTTAAGTCATTTTAGCAACGGTATTTTAGCGGTAACGTCGTTTTAGTTATATCGGTAACGATATTTCAAGGATAACGGCTATTTTGCTATTTGCTATTTGAAGGGTAACGGTATTTTAGTTGTTTCAGCAGCGATATTTTAAGGATAACGATAATATCAATATTTTTAACTTCATCATAACAAAATTCTAATGATTGGATAGTTTATAATCAAACTTTGAGAAAATACACTCATGAGTACATGTTAGTACACACAGAGAAAAATTTAGCTATTTGCCAACTGAAATTCAGTTAATAAGACTCAAATTCGGTTATTACAAATTTCACACAGTTGGCACAACTTAACATAAGTTTTCTCAACAAAGTGCGGTTAATTCAACTGAGTTTTAGTTGCAACATCCAAAATATTCATAAATTTAATGTAAATATCGTTGTACTAACAGAATTTATAAGTTGTTACTATTAATATACAGTTTTCAATTCGGTTAGCACTTTATTTCTCTGTGTGTACAATTTATACCTAAAGCGTACCATATACCTTTAGAAAAGTATACTTTAGTCCTAGTGTCAAATATTTTTCGGCTTGAATCTTTTGGTGTAAAGAGTACTTACATGTACTCACGTGTCCTACCCACTGTATATACAGCAATTATTTCGCATTTCGACTTAAATTCATAAAAAAATAAAGGTAGGGTTATTTTAAGGGTACAGCTATTTTAAACTACATTGGTAACGGTATTTTAAGAGTAACGATATTTCAATTATTATTTCGGTAACGTTATTTTAGCGATAACGCTATTTTGGTTAGTTCGGTAACGGTATTTAAGGATATCGATATTTCAGTTATATCGGTAACAGAATTTTACGGATAACGACATTTCAATTATTTCTTTAACGTTATTTTAATGATAACGATACACTCAAAAAAAAAAGTTTGTAAAGTCAGCAAAAAATTTTGCTGAGTCAGCAAAATTTTAGTCAGGAGGGTGCTAACAAAAAAATTGCTAATGTCAGCAAAATCTTTTGCTGAAAATCAGTGAGCTGATTTTTAGCAACAAAATTAGTAGATTCAGCAAAAGTTTTCCTAACACTTAGTAGATTAGAAATAAAAAAGCCTTGGTAAAAATTAATAAATTTTTTGCTGAATTTTAGTAGACTGAAAAAAACGCAAAACAATTGTAAAAATATTGTAATTTAGTTAATATATTTGCTGAAAATGATAAAACATTTGTTTGTGATTATTTTAAAAATAATTTACAATAATTACGAAATATAAAAATTTTCATTTTCCCACATTGACGGCATGAATTAATTTAATATCTGAAAATATATAGAAATAAATATATATAACATAACAAAAATTTTCTTTCAACTACTTACATCTATCGTTGTCCAAATGATGCTTTCTTTTAAAGAACGCAACTGCCGAAGATAATTATAGAAACGAAACGAAAAAATAAACAAAAACAAACGAAACGAAAAAACAACCCCTTTTTTTTGCAATGAGAAAAAGGAACCATACAAATCTCCCTATGATGTGTGTCTTTGTCTTTCGCTTTACTCTGTTTGCAAGTTGACCACACTAGATTATTAATCTATTAACATTTATTATAGAAATACATATTAAATTTAAATATTTTCTTTTGTCTTTTATTTTATTAATAGACAATTATTTTCACAAGCCGGTGACAACGCAAAATTTAAGTTGTTTTAATCCTCAATTTTGTTTTATGTATTAAAAAGAGATACAAAAACTTGCATGGTTGATTTTTTTTATATGTCTTATTAGAGTTGTACTTTTAAGTATCATTTTCCTCTTCTCTACTTCATCTTGACATGCCGCGACATCTACTTCATTCTGCGTATATCTTTCAATCTGGTTGTCGTCCACACTATTAATGTGCTTACCAGCACAATTTTTTTTAGCAAAATTAATTAGTAAAACATTAGTATATTAGTAAAGCATTAGTATAAAATAGTTAAGTGCTGAATAAGTATAATAAAAATTTTAGCTGAAAACACGATTTTAGCAAACAAATTTGCTGAAAAATAGTATACCTGATTTACAAGACGTTTTACTAACTTATTTTTTGAGTGTAGTCAGATGAAATTGTTTTATATCGGTAACGGTATTTTAGCGGTATTGCCTGCCATCCCTGTTATATACCGCAAATGTCGACAGCTGTAACCGAACAATGTGATAGTACATGTAACTTCCTAAATTCGGTTGGCTACAAATTCAGTTCTCACAACGAATCTGTTCGCTGTGTGTTTATATGAACTTAAAGTGCATTTTCACTACTCGAGGTACTCGACGAGTAGTTCGCGAAGTCGCGAACTACTTGAGTATCGAGTTTCATATCGTGCTCAAATTTAATCGTAGACACTGTATTTTAAAACATTATTTTTTTCAAATATCCCATATAACATTGTTAATATCAGTATAGGTTAAAAGGTTAAGGGCCAATTACCAGTTAAAATTTTACAAATAGTTAAATTGACAATTTATATGGGAAACAACAAAAAATGTGTCAGTTAAAGTTCCAGTTAGTAGCACATTCAGTAATCGGACCTAAAAGATTTAAATTTATGAAATAGTAATTTTGAACTAATACCCAGGGAAAAAATTAAATACAATCGGCACAGTGCTGGCAAAGTGATGGTCGATTACACTTTGGCAGAACGTCGGATTAGCAATCCAGACAGTATTTCCCTGTTATCCGATTGATAACAGTGGCAAAATGGTTGGTTGATCTGAAAAATTATGAAGTTTTTATATTGATTACTTAAGTCGTTGATTTGCAGGCTAATATTTTGCATACATTTTAGCAATTTAAAATCATTATAATGTCTCAATTTTATATTGAATGCCACAATTAAAACTTATAAATACTATTGCTGTTTTCTTGCTGTATGTTAAAAAATTGTCTGAACATTTTTTGTGTTGAATTCATTTATTTTTTAATGAACTCATCGTGTTTTTGCTTTTTTTTTAACTTCTTACATTATATTTCAATTTTATTTACAAAAAAAAAAACAAAAACTACTGTGTTTCAATATAGATTTTTTTTGTTATTGTTGTAGTCTGTTTTCTGCACTGACAGCTTTAGCGTTAATAAAATGAGGCTAAGACTGACTTATGCGACGTTTATAATTTTAAGACAATAATAATATTCATACATATGGTTGTACTTTACACTATAGCTTTTAGGTATTAAAAAAAAAAAAAAAAACACAAATAAAAAATCATTGACTAACTGACTAACTTGGCTCAATGACTGGCTGCTTATTGTCTGCTTGTTCATGCTTATTATCATGAATTAAAGGTTTTTTTTTCTTTATATAGTACTCTGAAGTTTTTTTGTTTGTTTATTCGTAGTTTTTTTTTTTTTTTGCTTGAGCTAAAGATGCTGCTGTTGTAACCGCCGCCAACCAATATGCGCCATGACAAATTTAAAAATAAACAAGAATCTGTTTAAAAAACAATTAAAAATTTATATATGTTTATACAGCTTTACCATGCTATTCATTAGTGTGTGAAAGTTTAAGTACTTAAATATTTATATAGTTTTTTTTTTAATGCTTTAATCTTTAATAAATTATGGGATTTTCTTTATAATGCCATCGAGTTTGTGGCTTAAGTCTTTTGATTAATAGTTAGGGATTATTTAATAAACGGCGTTTAATATACAAAATTGTGAAAAAAAAGTTTTTTTAAAGAAATTTTCTAATTTAAATTCATGAAATAATTCCGAATTTTTAAAATACTAATTGCGTTATTATATTGGCTACTTTAAGAAATCGTGGCACCTGTTGTGACTGAATTTTGATGGCTCTTATGTCTCATGGTTTTACGAACTGAGACGAATGATGGACAGGGGTAGGTTGACTTTTCTTAAAAGCTTTCACATTGTAATGTCTTCACGAAAAAAAAGTCGAAACATTAAAAAAATTACTTGAAACTTACAAAAGTTTTTCTTTTTTTTTTGCACATAGTTTTTAACATTCTCAATTAAACCAATACAAAATTGAGTCACTAGACTCGGGAGTAGTGGCAAGTTGCCGGTCGTCAGCCGGTTAACTAACGCCGCCAACAGTTTTTCTTTTTAGGCCGAAGTCGCCACCGACACTATCGGCTAAACCGTTTGACATATTCGACCATAATTCCAAAAAAAAAAGTTTCTTTGAAAATGCTTTCCAACGAATATGAGTGCAAAACAATGCACAAAGAACAACAAATTTTCTATTTTTGCCAGCTTATATCTTTAAGTTAGATATTTCTAACAAAATTGTTACACATATAGAATAAATTAGTTAAAAATAGGTTGAAAAATCATTAGCAAAAATTTTGATACCGATTATATAATTTTCTCAATCAAATCCGCTAAAGTGTTCTTATTATCAACCCAATTTATGCTGCAGTATTTAAATAATTGGTTAAATCAACCAATACTGTATTAAAAAATGAATTGTGGTAATGATCGGTTGATAAAATCAAAACAAAAAGTAAAAATTAGTACTTTAAACTAAAAATATGTAGCAACAAACGATTTTCAATATTTACTGGTTAAAAACACCTCAGTCCAAAAAAAAGAAGTAAATATATTTTTTTTTTTTGTTAAAAACAAAAATAAATATTACACGAAAAACTGTAGCAATAAGGAAAAATCAACAACTAGGATGGAAAGTGATTGTTAAGGTTATAGTGTTGCAAATCATGCTGGTTCATTGGAATGGCCCGATAACTACACCCAAAAAAATAAGTTAGTAGAAAAGTTAGTAAACGTCTTGTAAATCAGGTATACTATTTTTTAGCAAAATTTTTTGCTAAAATCGTGTTTTCAGCTACAATTTTTGTTATACTTATTCAGCACTTAACGGTTTTATACTAATGCTTTACTAATATACTAATGTTTTACTAATTAATTTTGCTAAAAAAAAAATTGTGCTGATAAGCACATTAATAGTGTGGACGACAACCAGATTGAAAGTATACGCAGAATGAAGTAGATGTCGCGGCATGTCAAGATGTAGTAGAGAAGAGGAAAATGATACTAAAAAGTACAACTCTAATAAGACATAAAAAAATCAACCATGGAAGTTTTTGTATCTCTTTTTCATACATAAAACAAAATTGAGGATTAAAACAACTTAAATTTTGCGTTGTCACCGGCTTGTGAATATAATTGTCTATTAATTAAATAAAAGACAAAATAAAATATTTATTTATTTAAACTAAATGTTTATATGTGTGGTCAAATTGCAAACAAACATATACAGAAATGTAGACAGAGTAAAGTGAAAGACATACCAACACATCTTGGGTAGATTTTTATGGTTCATTTTTCTTATTGCAAAAAGGGTTGTTTTTTCGTTTCGTTTGTTTTTGTTTATTTTTTCGTTTCTATAATTATCTTCGGCAGTTGTGATAGCATCATTCAGACAACCATTGATGTAAGTAATTGAAAGACAATTTTTGTTATGTTATATATATTTATTTCTATATATTTTCAGATATTAAATTAATTCATGTCGTCAATGTGGAAAAATGAAAATTTTTATATTTCGTTATTATAGTAAATTATTTTTAAAAGAATCACAAAAATATGTTTTATGGTTTTCAGCAAATAAATTAACTAAATTACAATTTTTCTACAAATTTTTTGCGTTTTTTTTCAGTCTACTAAAATTCAGCAAAAAATTTATTAATTTTTAGCAAGGCTTTTGTATTTCTAATCTACTAAATGTTAGCAAAACTTTTGCTGAATCTACAAATTTTGTTGCTAAAAATCAGCTCGCTGATTTTCAGCAAAAGATTTTGCTGACATTAGCAACTTTTTTGCAAGCATCCTCCTGGCTAAAATTTTGCTGACTCAGCAAAATTTTTTGCTGACTTACAAACTTTTTTTTTTGAGTGTATAATGGTATTTAATCTTTTATATAAATGTTAATGTTTTTGTAATATGTAATATACTTTTATTTTTATATGCAACTAATAAAAAAATAAATAAATTGGAAACAGTGATTTAAAAAAATAGAATATGGTAGACATAGCTGCAAATGTCTGTAACTGGAACCAAATAATGCGATAGTACGCGTAACTACCTAAATTCTGTTGACAACGAATACGATTGTCACAACGAATCTGTTCTCTATGTGAAATAATACAAAAGACTTAAGAAACAAACTTTTATTTCTAAATGTGTCTAATTACTTTGATTTATTTTATATTTATTGGCAATATCCTTAAAAGAACCACATTATTCACTTTTTCCTTTAATTTAGTTATTCCCAGGGACCGGAAGCTCATGTAAATGTATGTTTTTCCTTAAGTCTGAGAACAGAGTAAACAAAATATCTTTGCGAATCAAAGAGTTTGCATTTAAATCGCATCGATTTATTTTTGCATATTTTTGCTACAAATGCATATTTTTTCATATTTTGCTTCAAATGCATATTTTTCATCAAATGTTTGCTTTTAATGCATATTTTCACTTATGTTGAATATTTTTATTGAATTTTTCTAAGTTGTTCGTAAACAATCTATTTTAATATTAGTTGATCAATGAGCACATTAACTACAAAGGATCCAAGCTGCTTAAGCTGCTTAAGTGTTGTCTTAAATTTTATTTGTGAACTGAGATTAAGTGATACAGGTTTTAGTAATTTTTTAAATGCGTATTTTTGAATACAAATAATAAAAATGTTGTGTTAATTGTGCAAAACGTGGGCAAAGAACATATTAATTAATACAAATTAAATTTAAAATTTCATTAAATTTACATAAGAAAAATTTTACTGCATATTTGTTTTTAATTTTAAGTGCATATTTTCAAATATTTCATGCATATTTTAGGTGCCAATGCATGATCATTCGTAATAAAAATCTTTACAAAAACAAAAGACTTAAGAAACAAACTTTTTATTCCGTTTGTATAATAAGTTTGATTTCTTTTATATTAATGGCTGAAACTGTATAATTCTTATCAAATTAATCAATTTTATGAAACTAAAAATTTATATTTTTTTATTTAATAAAACTTGTTTCTTTTTCAGTTTATTTAGTAAACCAAGTGTATTTCTATATATTTTAAATTGTATTTGTATGAATTAAATAATGCTTGTTTTTTTTATCAAAATACTAAATCTTTTCTTTTTTTTTTGTTAATTTTTTATTTATTTTACTATAAAAATCATCTCGTTTTTATTTAAAACCACAAAAATTCGTTTGATTGTTTTTTTTTTAACTTTTTTGTTTGAATTTAATATAATGCAAAGCACCTGCTGTGCGAACTCACACGCCTCACTTGGCATGGTTATCATATGATATCATCACCCGAAATTCCTCAAAAGCAAATAAATCCTAAAATTGTATTAATTTAATTCTTGAATCGAAATCCAAATCCAAATCATGACTAGTAAACAAGCAGTTTGTTTTCTTTTTCTGTCAGTTTTTTTTTTCTTTTTTTTTTGTTAGAAAGCCATAAAATTGATAATTTGATATTCTCCTCCTTCTAAGTTATCTAGTCAGGGAATGTATTCGAGTGTGTGTGTTTGTTTCAATTCAACATCATTTTTATTTAATTTTGAAATCTATAAAATATTAATTAATTACATTTTTATTAGTTGAAATGGGATTTGTATCTACTGATAAAGCGGTAAAGTTTCTTCTTGTTAATTTTTTGATAATTTATTTGTTTTGAATTTTTATTTCAAATTTCAGTTTTATTTGTGTGTGTGTGTGTTTAATATTCTCAAACTTGTTGAAGACGTCAATGAAAGTTCTTATAATTTATTAGCAGTTAATAAACTTGGTATTTCAGTATGTTAAATCATAAATACCTGTTAATTTATGGCATTTCTAATTCATAATATTGAAATAAATATTGAATTAAATAAACTTTAAATTTTTAAATACAACTGTATAAACAAGATAAACACGATTGTTAGTTAATAGTAGAATAGATGAGAAGATTTTTTTAAATAGCGATTATTTTAAAATATTTTTATGAGGCTATGGATTGATAGAATTAAAAACAAAGGTAAAGCCAAAGCTTTTGTTTTCAATGATTTTTTTTTTTTTTGTTTTTTTAAAGAGAAGCAACACTCAGGAAATTCTTCCTATTTATTAATGTGTTGCTTTCTTAGAAAATTGGATAGTTTAGAGATGAAAGGTGGGGAAAGATGAAGGGCTTCAAACATGGCAACACTGCAATTGCGCGAGTTGATAAGTCTTAGAACAGTTGTTGCTCGCCACCTGATGGAGAGTTGGCGAACTTATTGAAGCTTTATTTGGTTCATAGCCCTGATTCATTATTTTACTTCGGTGGGGTTAAGTGCTATGGGAACGCCGAAGGTGGGAGCTGCAATACATATGAGGGATAGAAAACTCATACAAATTATTTTTGTAAATTGATGTTGCCGCCACCGGGAATCGAACCCGGGACCATCTGTGTAACAGTCCAAGGCGCTAACCATTACACCATATCGCCCACTGTAGGAATCGTAAAGACAAAGGACTTCAGTTTAATAATTTTGTCTTTGACTTAGCTTTATGATATTTCACAACTCCGTATAAAAGCAAAATGAACCTTTCATATAAATGTAGTGGTCCTGTGGTTGTAAACAATTTTTTCATATCATTACGTTCTTAAAGTGAAATGCAGATAAATTAAAAAAAAAACTTAGATTTCAATGATAATTGATAAGAACTATTTATTCGTAAAGTGGTATGAATTCATTTGTATTTAAAATGAGATGTAAAGGGTGTTGCATTCAATGTTTCTGAAACTGTAAACGGCAACTTTTTTACACATCCAGAAAACATACTTGGTAGTAGCAACTATATTTGTAGCCATTCGAATGGTTCGGTTGTAGCTTTATAATGTTTTGGTAGTTATCACCGACTTTCTGTTGATAGAATTGAAATTCTGTTGTCGGGACAGAATTTCTATTGTTTTAATCGAATAATTGTTATTACAACCTAAACATTTGGTCCCAACAACTACGGTTGCTACTACCGAGTATGTAATCTGGGAACTATGTTTTTATACATCTCATCTCATCAAGGGACATTAGATTAATTTATTCTCTAAAAAAAGCGAATATTTACGTTTTTTTTCAGTATTGAACGGACTCATACCACTTTCAAAAAAAAAAACTGTTTCAAAAACTGTTGTACATAAACATTAGAGAGGTTAAACGATGATATCCACATGTTGCCCCTAATCCTTAATGTCTAACAACTTAACGTGCCAAGGGATAATTGGGGGGAGTTGCTTTCGTATTGCCTGAATGTATCGCCTTCAGGTAACAGTTGTTTCTGACGGAAGAAACTTCCGTAATACGAAAAATGAGTATTGCCGGCAATAATTGTTTTCTTTCAGGCGATATGATCGTCGAATCTTTTTCGTATTGAGATGGTTACTGCCTGCAAAGAAATTTTTATTTTTTTATACTGCGTTTCCACTTACATATTTTGAGCAAAACATATGTGTTGGGTAAAAAACAATGTATGGGAAAACATGTTGTGTTTCAAAACACGTCCAAAACACCATCAGCGGAAACGTAGCCTTAGATACTTTAATAAAATAAAATTGTTCAAATTATTTGAGTTACTCGAGTAATTTTTAAATCTTTCCAAAATTGAGTTCAACAAAAACGAACCAAATTATTTGAATACTACATTTTATATATCAAAAACTAATTGTGGAATTTTAGAAGAATCGAACGAAAAATATTTAAAGTGTTGCAAAAATTGTCAACATACGTACACGAATACTCATTGTGTATTCATACACCGTATACGAGGCATGTCATGAATCTCTTCTTTATACTAATAGACTTTGTATTGTAAGCAAAAACTTAAATATTTTAAGCATTTAAAAAATTTTAAATATTCAAAGTTTGATAAATTACAAATAAGTCAACCAATTTTGAAAATTCGTACTTTCAAAAAACAACTACGCTTAAAAGTGTGCCAGTGTAAAAAAAAGGTGTATGTAAAGAATGCTTACTAAAAAACTTTTACATTTTGTTTTCCTCACAACTTTATGAAATGTAAAGAAGCAAGTTTTATAAGTCAAATTAAACACAAAGACCTAAAAAATGTAAGTCGAAAAAAAATTAGCAACTGAAAACGAAATGTAGCGAATTTTTGCATATTAGCATAACGGAAACCTTTTAGTTTTGAACACCTTTTTACCAAAGATAAGTCTTTGGTTTTAGCTGCTTTCAGGTAACTTCTGCTTTAAAAATATGTAGTTGTTTGGTTGTAATACAGTTTCTTTATTTTTAATGTAAATCTCAGTCATTTGCAGTACAAATTACATTTTCTACTAACCTTGTAGTTCATTTAAAAAAAAAAACACATCAAATGACTGTATTATGATGTTAGATTAATTTTTTGCAGTAGTTTTTTGTTATTTAAAAAAAATATATATAAATGTTTGTATAGTTTTTACATATGTGGTTAATTTTAACTACAATTGTGGTTAATTTTTTGAACATTAAAAAACAAATGACAATGTTAGTTGAATTTACTGCAATGTAAGTCTTACTTTCTTTAAGTGAAATTTCATTTGTTTTTAACTACATTTTCAGTGGTTTGTGCCTGCATAGTATTCTAAGTATGTGTGCAAATTAAAAAAAAAAATCCCCAAAGACTTAAATGTTATATTCGAAATCTGTTAAATCTCGGAATTCTGAAATGGTGAAATGGCAATAAAGTGACTTTTATATTGCAAACCAGTGATAAAAATTAAAAAGATTCCAATATCAAAATTTACCTCCTACACTCAAAAAAATAAGTTAGTAGAAAAGTTAGTAAAACGTCTTGTAAATCAGGTATACTATTTTTTAGCAAAATTTTTTGCTAAAATCGTGTTTTCAGCTAAAATTTTTGTTATACTTATTCAGCACTTAACTGTTTTATACTAATGCTTTACTAATATACTAATGTTTTACTAATTAATTTTGCTAAAAAAAAAAATTATGCTGATAAGCACATTAATAGTGTGGACGACAACCAGATTGAAAGATATACGCAGAATGAAGTAGATGTCGCGGCATGTCAAGATGTAGTAGAGAAGAGGAAAATGATACTAAAAAGTACAACTCTAATAAGACATATAAAAAAATCGACCATGGAAGTTTTTGTATCTCTTTTTCATACATAAAACAAAATTAAAACAACTTAAATTTTTGCGTTGTCACCGGCTTGTGAAAATAATTGTCTATTAATTAAATAAAAGACAAAATAAAATATTTATTTATTTAAACTTATATATTATATATAACTTATAGATTAATAATAGTGTGATCAAATTGCAAACAAACAAACATATACAGAAATGTAGACAGAGTAAAGCGAAAGACAAAGACACACATCTTATTATGGTTCCTTTTTCTTATTGCAAAAAAGGGTTGTTTTTTTTCGTTTCGTTTGTTTTTGTTTATTTTTTCGTTTCGTTTCTATAAATATCTTCGACAGAAGCATCCTTTAAACGATAGCATCATTTAGACAACCATTGATGTAAGTAGTTGAAAGAAATTTTTTGTTATGTTATAAATATTTATTTCTATATATTTTCAGATATTAAATTAATTCATGTCGTCAATGTGGAAAAATTAAAATTTTTGTATTTCGTAATTATTGTAAATTATTTTTAAAATAATCACAAAAATATGTTTTATGATTTTCAGCAAATAAATTAACTAAATTACAATTTTTCTACAAATTTTTTGCGTTTTTTTTCAGTCTACTAAAATTCAGCAAAAAATTTATTAATTTTTACCAACGCTTTTTTATTTCTAATCTACTAAGTGTTAGCAAAACTTTTGCTGAATCTACAAATTTTGTTGCTAAAAATCAGCTCGCTGCTTTTCAGCAAACGATTTTGCTGACATTAGCAACTTTTTTGCAAGCATCCTCCTGACTAAAATTTTGCTGACTTTACAAACTTTTTTTTTGAGTGTAGAAAGTGAAATATTCAATCAAAATTATTATATCCATTAATAAAAGTTAATAAAAGTTTAGATCCCTCTTTATAATTTAAGTTACAAATCGAAATAAGTATTGTGCATAAAAATCAATCAGCAAAATGGATATTATCTTATTATCATTGAAAAAAGTTAGTAGAAACATTAGTAAAGCCGTTAGTAATCCAATTTTGCAAGTTTTAAACAAATTTTTAGTTCAAATTGGGATTTTAGTTCAAAACCAGCACGGGTTGTCGTATTAGAAAAATATTTCAAAACATTTATGCAAATATCAAGCCGATAGCCTTACACTCAAAAAAAAAGTTTGTAAAGTCAGCAAAAAATTTTGCTGAGTCAGCAAAATGTTAGTCAGGAGGATGCTTGCAAAAAAGTTGCTAATGTCAGCAAAATCTTTTGCTGAAAATCAGCGAGCTGATTTTTAGCAACAAAATTTGTAGATTCAGCAAAAGTTTTGCTAACACTTAGTAGATTAGAAATACAAAAGCCTTGCTAAAAATTAATAAATTTTTTGTTGAATTTTAGTAGACTGAAAAAAAAAGCAAAAAATTTGTAGAAAAATTGTAATTTAGTTAATTTATTTGCTGAAAATCATAAAACATATTTTTGTGATTCTTTTAAAAATAATTTACTATAATAACGAAATATAAAAATTTTCATTTTTCCACATTGACGACATGAATTAATTTAATATCTGAAAATATATAGAAATAAATATATATAACATAACAAAAATTGTCTTTCAATTACTTACATCAATGGTTGTCTAAATGATGCTATCGTTTAAATGATGCTATCGCAACTGCCGAAGATAATTATAGAAACGAAATGAAAAAATAAACAAAAACAAACGAAACGATAAAACAACCCTTTTTGCAATAAGAAAAAGGAACCATAAAAAATCTACCTTAGATGTGTGTCTTTGTCTTTCACTTTACTCTGTCTACATTTCTGTATATGTTTGTTTGCAATTTGACCACACATATAAACATTTAGTTTAAATAAATATTTTATTTTGTCTTTTATTTAATTAATAGAAAATTATTTTCACAAGCCGGTGACAACGCAAAATTTAAGTTATTTTAATCCTCAATTTTGTTTTATGTATGAAAAACAGATACAAAAGTCTTCCATGGTTGATTTTTTTTGTGTCTTATTAGAGTTGTACTTTTTAGTATCATTTTCCTCTTCTCTACTACATCTTGACATGCCGCGACATCTACTTCATTCTGCGTATATCTTTCAATCTGGTTGCCGTCCACACTATTAATGTGCTTATCAGCACAATTTTTTTTTAGCAAAATTAATTAGTAAAACATTAGTATATTAGTAAAGCATTAGTATAAAACAGTTAAGTGCTGAATAAGTATAACAAAAATTTTAGCTGAAAACACGATTTTAGCAAAAAATTTTGCTAAAAAATAGTATACCTGATTTACAAGACGTTTTACTAACTTTTCCACTAACTTATTTTTTTGAGTGTATTGCTAGTGCTTTAGTTTTAAGATTTATTGTAATTTTAATTATAATAAATATTTAAATAAATAAATAAAAAAAATTTATGCAAATAGTTTAAACCAGTTTAAACTAGTTTAAACTAATGAAAAATAGAGCTATAATAAGATTTTTTCTGGATTGAAGGACTATAATAAATGATTTCTGTGTTTATAAAATAATTTATTTATAAAGTTTAAAAAAATTAATAAAATAATTTTAAAAATAATGTTTTTAAACAATGTTTAAATATTGAAAGCTTTAGAGAAATCAGTGATTATTTAATAAATTTTGGCCAGGGTTGGCATTCAACAAGTTTTTATAATAGCGGTAGTGGGATACCACAGTTACAACAAGACATAAATGGAAATTTTAAAATAACGATTCCATTAAAGGCATATGTTTTCTTATATAACCGGTTTTATTTCGCTATATTACTGATTTGATTTTAAAATATCTCAAACTAAAAAATAAAATTTGCTATTTGCCAACTGAAATTTGGTTATTGCGACTCAAATTCGGTTATTACGAAATTGAGTCGGTTGGCACAACTTAATATTAGTTTTCACAAGAAAGTTCGGTTTATTCAACTGTATTTTAGTTGCAACACCCAACAAATTCAGAAATCTTATGTATATATCGTTGTACTAACTGAATTTTTAAGTTGTTTACATTAAAATACACTTTTCAATTCGGTTGACACTTTATTGATCTGTGTGTATATCGGTAGTGTGATAAGCAAGAGCCGTTATAATGAAGCGGTAGTGTTTGCCAACCATGATTTTTGCTAATTTTTCGTTTATTTTAGATTGCGCCTTAATCCTTGACATATGGCATTCCGATGTACAAACAAAAAGAACAAATTACAAATAAAGACAGATACAACTCTAATAATAATAATTATTTATAATAAATATGTTCATGAATAGATGGCGCTTAGTTTTCATGCAAACAACTAAAAGTTGAACTAAAATTTGGTAGATTTTACAGTTTTTTTTCGCTGTCTTCATTTTACTAATATTTAGCAAAAAGATTCTGCTGATTTTACTGCTTTTTTCTTCAACGTGATTTTTAGCTAATTTTTAGTAACTTTTTCTGCTATTTTAAGATGAGTGTACATATTACAAACTAAGAATGCCCGAGTAAAAACATTGATATGCAATCATATATTTTTTAATGTAATATTAAATCATATAATCATAATAATATATATACATTTAAGTTGGTCCTATACATATTAATATCTAAATACATGTTGACTAATATATTCATAAATGTGTCAAGTATATGTATTACATATATATATTACATATATAGTATAACATGATGTCATATATAATTTTGTATAGATTAATGCAATGTTACGTTTAATAACATATGGTTTTATATTTTTTGCTGTTTTTGTTTTTCTTTCATATTTCAAATGGTAAATAATGCTTCTAGACGAGAACAAAGAATTTTCTTTGAGTTTATGATGTCCCCTGATGGTTTCCTTAGGCAGGAATGAAATCCGAATAGGGGCCAGCCTAGAACAAATTATTTTTCAAAATTTGTTAAATAAGTAGAGATGTCAGGAATATTCGATATATTCGGCATGTTTTCACTAATCGACCAAATACCGAATAGTAGCATTATTCGGCAAAATTATTCGGACAAAATGAAATAGGTCAAGAACCTGTACTTCTACTTTAAAACGTCAAAAGCGGTTGTGGTTTTACTGGTATAAGATGATTTTTAATCTAAAAAAGTTTTATTATTATATTTAATGTTGTCACATCTAAAGTATGGTGTAATTTTATATGAAATATATGTGAATATCTATGAAAGAACTACTAGCAAATATCCGGTATTCTGTTTAAAGCGAATATTCGGTAGAGTGCCTAATACACTATTCGTGACATCTGTATTAATAAGTTTTCGGAATATGTTTAGAATTTTGGTTTAGAACAGAAAAATATGAATAAAATTGTGTTTAAAAAATTTTAATTGAGAAAATTTTAAATTAAATGGCAAATAACAAGAAAATCTTAATTTAAATTTGAATATTCGAACTATCACTTGCAAATTTAAAAAAAAAAAATTTAATTAATTGATAACTTCTTTGACTTCGAATGAAAATTTACAATATTAATCGCAAATTTTAGGCACTTCAAATAGAAAACTTTAATTTATTTAAAGTTTTCTTGATTTCAACTGATGTGGTCAATAAATATATCAAACTTGTCTGAGGCTATAAAACTATAACAAATTTTATGTTTATCATAGTTTTACATTATTTACAAGTAATACATAAGTTTTTACGAAAACCCGAGTAAAAAAGTTTATATAAAAATATATATTATGAGACATTTTCCGCAAATATAAGAGGATATATTAGAAAGTGTTTTGCAACCGTCAGATAATGACAATCGTAATTAATTTTTAACTAATTACTGTAGAATTTTATTTTAGTTAGTCTCTTTACAGGAAGAAAGAAGAAAATATTTTTATTGCAAAATTTATAATTTGATCCGAAAAATGTTTCTATTAAATTGTATCACTTTGGATCTAATTATATATACAATTTAATAAAAAAAAAATATCCAATTCTATCCGAGTTTTGTCCCGATATAATTACATCTAAGTATATTATATTTGATACAATTAGATATAATTAGATACAATTAGATATATCATAATCAAAATATATTTAAGTTAAAAAATATTAAGTTATATATATTTGACCTCCATAAAACGAATTCAAAACACAAAATATATGATTGAAATTTGTGAATAACTTAAATTTTATTTATATATTTTAGGACCTAACATTTTCGTTTAAAAAAATTTTAATTTTCATGGAATTAAAAATTTTTTTTTGTCAATATTAAAAAGCTCTTTTTATTTGTTATGAAAATTGATTTCCCAAAATTATAAACTATTTTCGTAAAATATTTTGTGATTTTTTAATTATATATAGTTATATACATAGCAACTGCCTTAGAACGTTTTAACAGTTTTGTATATTTAAGTATGTCTACAATGACGTTTTTGATGTTTGTATTATATATAATTATGTATTGGGTTATATCTAATTTTAAAAAAAGTATACTAATTTTATCAACCATGTATTATCGTGTATAAAATTCAACATTTTGAAAACATTATTATATATAAATATATATTGATAAATATGCTATTTTATATGATCATATATTTTTATATTAAAGAATATATTGTTATACATAATTTTTTTGCTCGGGAAAACCTCATATTAAGTCTTTTAATATTTAAAGGAACCACACGATATTTAAAATAATATACAGAGCATCCTATTATCTTAAATTAGATAAAATAACGTATAATTTAATAAAATTAGATGAGGACAAAATTCGGACAAAACTGCATTAACTCACATTTAATTGCATCTTATTTAATCAATACAATTAGATGCAATTGGATATAATTTAACCGGGCTATTTTTCGGATGAAATTTTATATAATTAATTATGGAGTCATATTAAATTGGATAAAATTATATAAAACTCCATATTAGATTTTTTGTTTCTGAATAAGAAATGCTTTATGACAGTATTATTATCGCTCAGTTTTGACTTGATTCGTTAATTCAAGAAAAAATATAAAGATTTTTAAAAAAAAATATGAAACAAGCTCAAACTGAGTTTAAAACTCAAACAGAGTTGTTTGAGCTTACAGGTACCGTGAAATAACTCCCAAATCAAATAACTCCCAAAAAAATTAAATAACTCCCAAAAATTTTCCATATAAATTGAGATTTATTTCACTATGAAATAACTCCCAATGCGATAGGACTTATTTCACAATCTTCTGTTAGAAATTATTTCGTTATGAAATAACTCCAAAATGAAATAATTCCAAACCAGGTTTTGTTGGGAGTTATTTCACTCTTTTTTGGCATTGGGAGTTATTTCACTTTTGTTGGGACTTATTTCATTTTCATTTTTAAATGTGATTTTATCGTTGGGAGTTATTTCATTTTGTTGGGAGTTATTTCATTTCCATTAAAATTACATTTTTTTTTTTTTTTTTTTTTTAATTTTTTTAAAAAGAGAGGCATCACTCAGGAAATACTTCCTATATTTAGTGTGTTGCTTTCTTTGGAAAGGGATAGTATAGAGATGAAAGGTGGGGAAAGATGAAGGGCTTCAGACATGGCAACACTGTAATTGCGCGAGATGATAAGTCTTAGAACAGTTGTTGCTCGCCACCTGATGGAGAGTTGGCCAACTTATCAAATTGTCGTAAAGTAAATAATAGCAATACAACGAGTTATTTTACCAAAAGGAACGCAGTTCTTGCTACAATTTTGGTAAGTAAAGATCGGTATTAAAAATAATGGCAAATCTTGAATTTGAAATAATGAGTGGCAAAAGAAGAAATAGTAAAGTGTTATACGTAAATGTCGAAAATCAAATTTATTTAAAAAATTCGGAAGCTAGAGGAAGAAAATATTATACGTGTTACGAAGAAAACATGTTACGACATAAGGACATGGACATTATACTCCAGTGTGGAAACAGATCAGTAATTTTGAAGTTTCTTTTGTGTCGCACGCAGAAAAAACTTTATTTCGCGAAGCCGCCTGCCACGTTCTACGGAGGAAAACAACCCCTAAGAGCGGCTAAGGCCTCCACCCAGAAGAACTTGTTTTTCAAATCAGATGTCGAATCCGTTGAGATATTATATTTTAAGGGAGTTATTTCATTCTTTGTTGGGAGTTATTTTATTACTATGAAATAACTGCCAAATGTTGGGGCTTATTTAATTTTTTCTTTGGAGGTTATTTCATTTATTAAAATTGGGACTCATTTCATTTTTTTTTTTTTGGACTTATTTCATTGGGAGTTATTTCATTGGGACTTATTTTATTTGGGAGTTATTTCACGGTACCGAGCTTACAAGCTCAAACAGAGTTGTAAACCTTCCACAACTGCAACGAACCTAAAATGTTGAGTTAATTTAAATTCATAAAAAAAATAAGTTTTCACATTCACGTTACAAAAAAAAAACTATCAAAATATAGTGTTCAAAACCAATAACCTTTTTGATGGAAAAGCGAAAAATCTCTAAGTCTCGCAGCGATTCTATTATTTTATGTATTCTATTATATATACGATTCTATTAGATTGTTGCGTTTAATTTAAAGTAAAAGTCTTGTTGGAAAATTTTCATTTCATAAAGTTATCAAAAATATAAAATGTAAAATTTTTTTCGTAAGCTTTCTTTATTTCACAAAAAAAGCAAAATATTTAAATCATCATTATTTATATTTATTTAACTAGCTGTCTCTTGAAGTAGCCACTTTGTCTGCTTATTAAAGTATTAGAAAATTAAAAAAAAAAAAATTATAAAACAACAGCAACTACAAGACATACTGTTGAAATCACTTAAAGATTAATGCCAAAATCAAAGAAAGAAGACTGTACCCCGAATTGTACATAAATAATAAAAAAAGACAAAAGCTTTTGATGTCAAATATGACAATAATACAACAAATGCCATTAGTTAAATAAATAAATCAAAAACTAACTTTGGCATAAAATAACATCAACAACAACAACTACAACTACAAAGAACATACAAAGTAGAAATCAATTTGAAAAGAAGACAATAAGCAACGAACGAAACTAAAATTACAAATCAAATATATTGACATAACGAAGGTGTGACAATAATTGAACAATAATTTATCATTATTAATTAATAAATCAAAAAAAAATAAAAAAAAAAACCTAAAGAAAACAAATAAACAATACATTTTAAATTATTAATGAATAAAAACAGCAACAAACATGCAAATAAATTAAAGGAAAACAAAAATCGACTGCAAATAAGAAAAGACAGTTGAAAGTGACCTGAGTATACCCTACAGAAAGTTTTAACATAAAATAAATTTTTAAACATAGACTTTTTTGTCTTCATTGTGTAGAGTTATAACACTACTCAACAAGTTTAAACTTGTTGCAGAAGCTCTGTTTGAAATGCTAATTTCTAATAGACATAGGTACGCCGACCTCAAAATCGTATTTTTTATGATATGTAACTTTTTTAATATCGCGGTTTTTATATTTACGCAGCAACATTTTCTATTACCCGGTCCAAAATTAAGGTCGGTAACCGGTTACTTTTCTATTACAAACCCAGTCAGCAAGTTTTGGAACAGTCAGAAATTATGTTTCTAAAATGACTATAAAAAAAGATGGATTTCGGAGCCCTCATTTGTCGGACTCACAAATGTGTTAAATTTGATACAGTTTTTTGGAAATTAAAAAAAATTGTCAAAAAATACTTTTTTTTGGAGAAATAATTGAGTAGCCTAAAACGAATCATAAATGGCTCATATTTATGAGGAAAATTATTTTGCCAAAAAAATTATTCAGAAATGACTCAAAAAAGTAGTGAAATTTTACGGCTTGTTTTTACAAGACGTGTATACTACCACACGAACGTGTTGCACCCGAACGAATACGTAATGAAATGAGTATTTATAATTCGTTCGTCTGACTTACGTTTGATTACGTAAAGCTTTATGTTTTGTCAAACAGTAAGATTGCTAACATAATGTTTTTCGCATTTTGTTTACTTTTCTTCATATACAATTAACTCATTGTTCGTTGGTAGATGGCAACCCAACAAATGAAATATAAACAAAAACAGCTGATTTTTGCTTGAAAAAAAAATTTATTTATTTTGTTTAGAAAACAATAAAAGTGGTGATAAAAATATAATTTGTATAAAAAAAAAAACATTTACAAATAAATTGCCATGGGTTTTGATAGTGATTTTCATATTACAATTTTTTGTTAAAAAGTATTTTTTTTTTTTAATATTAAATTGTGTTGCCTTTTTTCTTTGACGAATACTTTTTTGTGAAAGTCTGTTTTTGACGTTTCAAATCGCAATGTGGAATCAAAAAAAAGAGACGAAAACGACAACTCTTACGTTTTCACTCAATTCAAAGTGACATTTGCGATACAGAACCACAAAATGAATTTCTTCACAGATTTACACGAATTTTTTGAGTGACGCGTCTTACAAAAACAGGCCGTTAATGTTTAATAAAAATCCAAAAAGGCTCCAAGAAATGATTCATTTTGGAGCGAATCAATTTTTTTCATATTTTCAAACAAATTGTCAGAATTGTTTTGTTAAATAAAATTTGTATAAAAACGGAATTCTCGTGCAGTTTCGATAATAAATAAGTATTGCGTAACAAAAAAAAAAAAAACGAAAATAAAAATTAATATGCATGTGTCCTACCAAAAATTATTGAAATTTCAATTAATTAAATGAATGCATATGGGGAAGTATGTGAAAGCGTACGATTTCAGATTTTAAAAATTTCTAATTAGTGACCTACAATTTTTTTCTAGATAAGCTTATTTAAAATACATTAAAAAGCAATAATGCGTTCGCATGAATAATTTTTTTTAGTGCTCAAAGAGTTACAAACAAAAAACCGCAGAAATATTCGCTTATAAATTTTTTAAAATGTTTTGGGATATGCGACCATACCTTTTCAAGTAACCCTTCCATGCTCATTCCTAATTCGATTTAAAAATCTTTGTAACACATCTGGTTTTTGCGGAATTTCAGGAGAAAGTTAAGAAAAGTTCAACTTTAAAGAATCACGGGGTCAAATCTAATTTCAATGATAGCCAGCTCAATTATTATTATATATAAATATTAAGTCAATCGGAGAACATTTTTTGTCTATAGCAATTTGTTCTTCAAATAGATTAAAAGTAAATAAAAAATGCATCACAAAATTGAGTGGCAGATTCACGGTTTAAAGATTTTTGGGGTCAAATATGGCTTGAACGCTAGAAATCATCTATTATTATGTGAAAGCGCTAAATGGATCGAATAAACTTTAAATTCTCTATAAAGTTTTTTCTCCAAAACTCGTTAAAAGACTAATTTCAAATTGAAGGCACACTCACAGCTTCAAGAACTATTTGGTTCAATATATCTTGAATTGTACATGTTAGCATAACAATCATTATGTGTTAAATAGACAGTAGTTTTTTTTTTGTTTAACAACACTTTTAGTTCCACAGTACGCTAAAAATCCAAATGGAAATTGAACTGGAACATCCGCAGTTTAAAGAATTATGGGTTGAAGTAATTAATATTGTTCTCTGTAAGTGCTAAAAGGATTGGATTATCGCTTTCGTTTGTACATCACATTTTGCTCCGAAAATCTTTGAAAAGCTACAAAATTTAACCTTAAATGGTTCTGGACGCCAAAATAATAAACCGATACATTTAGCACTTACGCACAATAATAATATTACAGATATTTACCGATCACTCAGTAATGCAACTAAGTTTTTCTCATAATTTGGATATGCCCTTCAAAATGTTTCGATTTGTATAGTCATATTTTCTTTATTTCTGAAGGCACTTTAATCGATTCGATCTCATTTCATTAATATATTTGTTATTTATATTCCAGTATAAAAAAATTGCAATTACTTTGAAGTTAAAAGCGCAAAAAATCTCAGAAATTTCTGTTTATTGAAAAAACAGTTACAGATTTTGAGAGCTACCATTTATTCCTAACTCCGGGTACATATTTGTTTCAATATGTACGAGATTTTGCAACATCAGGACTATCATCCACGAAAGGTTTTTGGCATTTTCTTTTATGCTGAAAAAGTTATTCCTAAAAGAGTTGAAAAACTTTTAAAAGTTACAAGTAAAATTAGGATAAATTATTGTAGTTTTTATTTGACCAGTATAAATATGAAAATTTAGGCGCTACGAAATAACCCCCAATGAAATAACACCCAAACGACAAAATGAAATAACCCCCAATGAAATAAATCCCAAAAAAAATGAAATAAGTCCCAACAAAAAAAAAATGAAATAATACCCAAAAGAAATGAAATATTCCCCAAAGGTGAAAATGAAATAACACCCAAAATTTGGGGGTTGTTTCGTAATGAAATAACTCCCAAAGGAAGAAATGAAATAACCCCCAATGAAATAAGCTCCAAAGAAATGAAATATGTCCCAAATTTTTTTATTTTTTGTTTTCATATTTTTGATTCTTTTGTTACACTGTTCAGTTTTTCTGCGTGGCGGCCTGCGGCCGATCTTAGGGGTTTTTCTCCTCCATAGGACGCGGCAGGTGGCTTCGCTGAATACAGTTTTCCTGCGCGCGTCTCATTATCTTCCCTAGTGTGACGCGGGCAGGGAAACTTTATTCAGCGAAGCCACCTTCCGCGTCACATGGAGGAGAAAACCCCTAAGAGCGGCCGCAGGCCGCCACGCAGAAAAACTAACAAATATTAAAAAAATTTCACTTTTAGCAAAATGAAATATCCCCCAAAAAATATGAAATAACCCCCAAAATAATTGCATATGAAATAATCTCCAAAGAATTTAAATTTTGGGCTTTATTTCATTGGGGGTTGCTTCATAATGAAATAATCTCCAAACCGAAAGATGAAATAATCCCCAAAAAAAAATGAAAAAACCCCCAAACAATTTTACACAATTTTTTTGGGGGTTATTTCATTTTTGGCCGTTGGGGGTTATTTCATTGGGGGTTATTTCGTAGCGCCGAAAATTTAGAATGTCAAATTCGTTGACTCAAAAATGCTATTACCATCAAAATTATTATATATATTGTTCTTAAAATGGTTGAAATCCTGAGTTACATGGAATCGTACGGTTCTGTAGATTTTCCTTTATATCATATGAGTGCATATATAAAATGAAATAGATGCAAAACATTGAAGAAGTTATGATTTTCAAGATTAAAAAAGTGGTTTGTTGATATACTCGTATTAAACGTATTATAATTAAAAAAATATATGTTAAGATTTTAATGCTGATTTAAATCCGTATTTCAAATAAAAATGTTCATCTAGAAGCATCATTGTATTTTTAACAAGTTCTTTATTTTGAAACCAAAAACGACAAGACTCCAAAATTTAGTATCAAAACTTACTCAAAAAAGGCTCCAATTTATGAGGGAAATTTATATTCATTTTTTAGACTCAAAAATGCTTTAAAAAAAGACTTCAATTTAGGAGGGAAATTTCCCCTGACACTAATTTTTCTGAATAATTTTTTAGTCTATTTTTATACAAAAATTAGAATCTAATAATATTTTTTGAGCCCATTTCAGACAAATTTTTGAGCCCGTTTAAGGGCTGGGAACCCTACTATTTTAACAAGGGCATATCCATTCTGGTAACACCTTACAAATTTTACCTCCAGTATAATTGTAATACATTTTTTATATCGGGTACACAATAAAAAATAATTCATAAATTTAATAAATTTATTCATAAACTGTAAAAATTTTAATTGGTTTTTTCCCCTCAAACCTTTTTGATACAGTGTCGAAAAAAGTTGTTTCATATAAATAATAAAAATATTCATGAAGTTTTTATTTTTTATTAATTGGTAATTTTTAGATTTTTAACACAATTTTTATTTTAAAATTAATTAATACATGCGAATTTTAATATCTTTAGTTTTTATTGCGATTTTATAATGATATACAATCGATTATGACAACAAACATATTTTATATATACGTAAGATTTCTTACTCTGATTAATCCGGGAAGTGATACAATTTTTATTAAACAGTGTATTTTATGCTCATGGAAAACATTCAATGATGTGGTTAAGCTCTTCCTAACCTTCATGTCTCGGTATTAATGTTTTTATTTATATCCTTAAATAAACTAAATATATTTTTTTGTTGTGATTAAAACTAGTTTTACTCAATACACGGTGTTTTTGTTCTTGCAGACATAATCTCAGAAGTGCAACTCCAACAACACAACAGTTCTATTTTTAGAAACTTACCTCACTCTAATGTCCACTATTTTCCCATATGTTGTAAGTGATGCCACAACTATGATATATTCTTTGTATATTCGATAGATGGCGCTTACGTATTTAGGAAAGAATTGCCAGAGAACAAAGTTTGATTTTTTGTTTAAGTTTGAATTTTTAACCTCTTTTTCAGACAATTGCGATTAATACTATAATTAATATGCAATTTTATTTAATTTTAATTTTGAAAGGCGTGGTAGAGAAGAATAAGTGTATTTTCCAAAAATCAGAACTGCATTGTAAATTTTCAATTTTCTTAATCAGACTGCGCAGTTTCTGGTATTGAGCCTTCGTCAGTGACCCTGTTTTTTTGAATAATGTAATATTTGTTATGTTTTTATTTGTTCGATTGCGTCTATATGAAATTTTCTGTGCAATCACTGACCGTGGTATAGATAAACTGATTTCTAATGTCACATACACTCGCACTACATGTTAGACAAAGCGCTTTAGCCCACTGATCTATCGTTTTTATTTTTTATATTAGTTAAGTTTTTAATATCTTAACGCCAGTAAACGATATTTAAACGATTGTTTTGAACATTATTGTTCTAAATATACATAATTCAAAAAAATGAACATCAGTTAAAAAAAATTAATTAAAATATGGATCTTTTTAAAAAAAAATGTTATCAAAACTTTAAATTTTCACAAAATCTTCTATCCAGACTTTAATTATAAGCCGTATGTCAAGATATTCATACTAAATATTAGGAACAATTATTTTCATTATCCGAAGTCAAAAAAAGTTCTAAAATCAGTGAGCAATTTTTTTAACACACTTTCAAAATAATTTTATTATTTAGTCATCTTAGACCAAAGCCTGACGTAGGGTGCCAAAAACTAGTGAGAACTAGTGTCGAAAAACTAGTGAGACTACATTTAAAATTGTCTTTCCCAATGTGTTTGAAATCTGAATTAATCTTTTTATGAATAGGGGCGCAAGTGTATATATTGCGCAATATAGCAGTGGAACTCGCAATTAAATTTTTAACTTTGACACTTCGTATTTCTTAAACAAATTTTAATTTTTAAAGCAAATATCCATCAAACTGCGATACACAATTTGATCTATCAAATTTTAACAATTTCTGATAATTTTTTAAAAATATTCGTGTTTTTAGACAATTTTTTAAAATTTTAATGTGGCAACACTGGCAAATCAATTTTTAAAATTTTTTGTTTCTTAGTGGAAAATAGATAATTTTTTTCACTAAACAAGAAAATTGAGTAATTATCTGAAGATTAAAGTTTTTACAAGTTCGAAAAGTTCTTGAACCGATCATTTAATTTTCCATCAAAAGGACATACAGCACAACAAAGTTTTCTAATTCGAATTTTTTTTTTTACCAAATTAGCTTATAACCTTATTAAAAAACTAAAAAAAATTTAGATTTTTCAAAAAAGTGCTATACATATACACTTAAATTATTTCCAACAACTAAATATAACTTTTATTTTTATTGGTCTGTAGCTCGAGTTTGAACATTTATTTTTAACTGTCTGTTATCTTGTTCTTGCGGATTTGTTAGTTATTTAAACGATATTAAAAAAAAAAAATAACAAGAAACATTTGAATTTAAAGCGTATACATCTCGAAAACTAAAAGAGCTAGAGAAAAAGTGTTTTTGCACCATTATACATTGCACTTGTTTGAAAAAATACTATTTATAAAAAATTGTACTTTTTTTGAAAACTGGTACTTCTTTTTAAAAATGGCATATATTTTTGAAAAATGGTACTTTTTAAAAAATTTGGTTCCTCTTTTTTTAAAATTGGTACTTTTTGGGAAAATGGTATTTTTTTTTAAATTGGCTCTTTATAAAGATTGTTTTTTTGAAAAGTTAGAATTTTTTGAAAATTGGTGCTAATTTTAAAAATAATTTTACTTTTTTCGGTTTTTTCTATAAAAATACAATTTGTTACAAAATAACAAAAAAATACAAAAAATTTCTAAAAATGAATAACAAAAAAAAAGCCAAATGTGTCAAAATTCGCCACATGTGAAATGTGCCAATACCGCCAGAACATGTAAATTTTAATGTGAAATGTGCCAACACCGCCATCACATTTCACATCTGAATGGGACATGTGCCATGCACACCACATTTTCAGTTTGGCACATGTGTTGTGCCTAAGGTGTTGGCACTTGGCACATTTATTTTTGAGCCCTCTGTTGCACAATTTGTCATTTTAATATGTTGTAAATTAACCCTTAAATTACCACACTGCCATGTAGGGTATTAAAATCTCAGCAAACAACTATTAACAACTAAAGCGTTTATATCTGAATCTGAATAATAGTAACTGAACAAAAAATTTAAATTAAAAAAAAAAAGAGGGAGTGTTTCATATAATCAATAATAATATTAAATCACAAATAATACAATACAAATAAATTAACATTACAATATAAATAAATTATTAATTTCTATGAAAAAAAAATCAAATAGACAAGAAGTAAAAAAAAATATATATGGAAATATATGAGAAGACAAAAACCAAATTATTGATAAAAAATATTATTATAAAATATTAGAAATTGCGCTGTTAACATTTAAACTGGACACTTAATAAACAACACAACAAACCACCAACCAACCCCCATCATCATCATATTTCATATACAACACAATACGATTGTGTAGAGTAGATGATGTTACTACTAGACATACATGCGCCATTAGTTAAAAAATAAAATATTAACAAATTTGCATACTAAACGGTTGATAGGATAAGCGATACGTTAAATTTGTGTGTTATTTATGTATGGTTTTTAAGTAATTGAAAATAAATTGAATTTAATAAATTTAATGATGAAATATTCATAGAAATTACATCAAATACTAATGTTTTTTAATTGGTGAAAAACAAAAGACTTAAGAGAGAAACTTGTGCCTACTAATATTACTACTTAGGAAGAGTATATCTTGGGATAATCTCCGATTTTTATGAAATTCGTTAATATTGTATATAAAAACATTATAATGATGAGTTATCTGAGCTTATCGACCATCTCGGAGTCTTAGGGAGTGAAATAGAAATCGAACATTTGTTGTACTTTTCTGTTTGGGAATATGTCGAAAATTTCTTATAAAATAAGTGTTCGTCAAAAAAGGCAGTTTGATATGCATAATACCATGGAGGGTTATCGTTATTTTTGTTATTCAGGTAATGTCAATGCACACCGATATTTTTAGCAACATTATGCCAGAATTCAGTCAAAACTAAGGTCAATATTTTCAAGTCAAACGTCCTATCAGTTCTGCTTTACAGCTGCGAAACCTGGCTGGCAAACAGTTGCCCTGAACTGCAAACTGCAGGCCTTTACAAACCGTTGCTTGCGTTATATACTGAAAATTTGGTGGCCAAACGTCATGAGCAATGAAGAATTGTATAGAAAATGTCAAATTGATCCCATTCCCATTATTAAATGCAAATGGATAGGTCACACACTTAGGAAGAACCCTGATGAAATAAGCCGTCAAGCACTAGATTGGAACCCACAAGGCAACAGAAGAAGAGGTCGGCCAAAGACCACCTGGAAAAGAAGCTTGCTCAAAGATATTGAACATAGCGGAAAAAGCTGGAACGAGCTAAAACTACTAGCGAATGAGAGAATATCTTGGAGAAATTTTGCAGAGGCCCTATGCAGGGAGTTAAGCGGAAATGAAGAAGAAGATGCCCGAATTCCAATGACTGTTTAGTTTATGATGAAACAGTTTTGAAACACAGAAAACAGTTTTGTAGCTGCAACCGAATTTTTTACCAACCGAATTTTTGTGGTTCCACGTATAATCACCATTATTGAATTATAATATTATTGTAACAACCGACATTTATTTACAAATTTCGAATTTTTATTGTAGCAATTTATGTTTATGGACAAAAATTTATTTTATTAATAAAAAAAATTATATGCCTCGAATTTTGCTCGAACCGGCGATCTCCCTTTTGTTAGGCAATTACTTTACCTCTGGCCTAAACCCAATTTAAATATGTTTTTTTTAAATTTCAACCAAGGATTATCAATATATAGAGGATGGACAATCCAAACTTTTGTTGCAGATAAGATGGTGCGAAGATAGAGTAATGACAAGCTACTAACTGCAACTTAGTTGAGATTATACAAAATAAATTTTTAAATTGATATCGATTCATGAAATGTACAATTCCAGAGGCAAAGCAACACGATGCAAGTTAAACATGAAAATAAAAGTTAACGCAACAAGATGTAAGTTAAACATGAAAATGAGAAACATACATTTAAATAAAATTCCTAAAACACATTCATATATTGTTAAATTTTAAATATGCTGGAAAGAATAAGAGATATTTTCTTATAAAAGAAGGAGAGTTTTTTTATTATAAAAAGAGACAGATAACCAATAAGAAGCCAATATTATTTTGGCATACGTTTGAATATGTGTGTTAAGTTTTGAAGCATTACTTTGTTTTTGAAATGAAATTATATAGAATTCCTATAACAAAATATTTGATTTGATTTGAGAACGCATTTTCCTTGTCTACATTTAAAATATCAATTAATGGAAAAAGTCTATTTTGAGGTTTTTATATTTATACCTATTAGGGATTTTAAAAAGTACTTTATAGATATTATAAATTATTAAAGAAACTTTCTAAAAAAATTTATAGATGCGCATACGCAAAGATCTTAAAAAAGGTCTTATTGTGGGAGAGAGAAAGAGAGGAAGTTTTTCTTATGAAAACAAAATAGTTTTTTTTATTGAAAAGGGAGAGTTTTTTAAAGCAAACTACAAATATATGTATGTACATACGTATATATTTTTTTACATATTTGTATGTACGTGAGTAAAGCTTTGAAGAATACATTGTTTTTGAAATAAAATTATATCTAATATAAGAAAATATTTATAACGGGAGATTTTAAATGAATTTGTGAACATTTTCGACAATTTAAGAAATTTACCTTATTGTCAAGTTTTACTTAAAATCGAAAATATCAATTAAGAAAAACGTAATTTTGAAGTTTTTTCGTTTATTTTAGTATTATGTAATTGTATACATTAAATTCATTCACAATTCTATTCCCTCCTTATACTACATTAAAAAAGATGATTTAAATATTAGTATGTTAAATTTTAATTATTTTTTATAGCTTAATCCTTTTTATGATATGAAATCAGAAAAAGGATTACAATTGCAAAAAAAATCATGACTTGATCAGGATTTCTTTTTAAGTATGCTTTATCACTTTTATTATGCCAGCCTCCTATATATTTTTAAATAATTTTTGAAAAAGTGCTTTAAAAAAAGTAAAAAGTAGTATTTACTATTCGTTTTTCTAATTTAAGTGATTTTTTTAAATTTTGACAAGTTTTTATGCAATTTTTGGTGATTTTTTGTTAATTGTAGAAATTTTTCCATTTTCGGAGATTTTTTCAATATTGATGATTTTTTTTTAAATTTTAGCAATTTTTATTAAATTTATTCAAGTAACAAAAAAAGCTATTTTGAATTTCTTACATTTATTTTATATACCCATATGTAAATATATGGAAAACCTGTTTTATGAAAAATAACAAGTTTTGTTATTAGAATTTTAACTGAAACATAAAAAAAACAGGTAGTACATATTACCATAAAATTTCCATTTGTTTAATTATTAATTTAATTAATTAATTAAATTAAAATTCAAGATTTTTTTTATATTTGTTGATTAAATTAAAATTTTAATTGAATTCGGTCATATTAAAGAAATTGTAATATCAATGTAATGTAATAAATAATGTAATAAATAATAAATAATTAACATAATTTGTAACTTTTTATTTGATTTCAATTTCAATTAAGATTTTAATTATACACTTAGGAAATTCTGTTGGTAAAGACAACAGCAATTGTAGTCAAAAACAAATGAAATTTCATTTAAAAAAACGACGACTTACATTTCATTAAATTCAACTAACATTGTCATTTGTTTTTAATGTTCAAAAAATGACTAACAATTGTAGTAAAAATGAACCACATGGTAGTAAAAAATAAACAAACATTTATTTATTTTTATTTTTTAAAGAACAAAAAACAACTGTAAAAAATGAATGTTAAATCATAAAACAGTCATTTGATGTGAGTTGTTTTTTTTAAATGAACTACAAGGTAAGTTAAAAATTTTATTTGTTCTACAAATGACTTACATTTACATTGAAAATAATGAAACTGTATTACAACCCAAACAACTACATATTTTTAAAACAGAAGTTCCCTGAGTGTAGATATTAAAAATATAATTGAATATTGTTTTTAATTTAAAACAACTATTAAAATTTAAATTGCAAAACATCGCCAAAAATTGGGAAAAAAATCGTCAAACTTTAAAAAAATCTTTAAAAAAATAAATAAAAAAACTTAAAACTTTAAAAAATTAAAAAATCTAATTTGGCGAATTTCTTAAAATTTTGGTAGGTTTTTAAATTTAGAAATTTTTTCACTTCAAACAAAAGTTTAATTGAAATTTTGTTGGCAATAATTTTTTCTGTGTATGACGATTTTTCATAAAGTTCACACAGAAAAGCTAAAATCGAATTTCAATTAAAATATTCGTTGATTAAACTAAAATTTTAGTTGAATTCGGTCCTATTAAAGAAATTGTAATATCAATTAAAATAATTTGTAACTATTTAATTGATTTTATTTTCTATTAAGGTTTTAATCATATCTTTTAAAAAATTAAATTTAAAAATGTAATTAAATTTTTCAAAATTGCCGAAATTTAAAAAATTTAAAAAATAAAAAAACGCCGAATTTGGAAGAAAAAAATTTAAAAAATTGTGAAACAATTGGCAAAATTAAAAAATCTATATAATTTAA
This sequence comes from Delia radicum, assembly GCA_021234595.1. Lineage (NCBI taxonomy): Eukaryota > Metazoa > Arthropoda > Insecta > Diptera > Anthomyiidae > Delia > Delia radicum. The sequence goes on from CM037854.1 coordinate 57,771,368, forward strand.
AAAAATGCTGAAATTGGAAAAAACCAACGAAGTTTAAAAAAAATCGCCAAAATTTAATTGGCAAAATTAATTAAAAAAATCGATATAAATTAAAAAACGCTGAAATTAGAAAAAAAACAACAAAGTTTAAAAAAACGCCAAAATTTAATAACATTTAAAAAATCAGCTAAATAAAATTCAAAACCGTCTTTATCATGAAAACCTTTATTTTTTTAGTTTTGGACTATTTTTTTAAATTTGGTGCGTTTTTTTAAATTTTGATAATTTTTTTAATATGTGAGATATTTTTTTCTCAATTTGGCGATTTTTTTAATTTCGGATTTTTTTTTATACCTATATCAATCATTTTTTAAAATTTTGAAATTTGAAATTTTGTTGGCAATATTTTTTTTTGTGTATGAAGATTTTTCATAAAGTTCACACAGAAAAGCTAAACTCGAATTTTAATTAAAATATTCGTTGATTCAATTAAAATTTTAATTGAATTCGGTCGTATTAGAGAAATTGTAATATCACTTTAAATAATTTTTAACTATTTAATTAATTTTATTTTCTATTAAGGTTTTAATCATATCTATTAAAAATTTAATTTAATTTTCTTTTTAATTGAAACAAATTTTTAGTAAATCCTATTAAAAATGTAATTAAATTTCTCAAAATTGCCGAAATTTCAAAAACTTCAAAAATTAAAAAAAAAACGCCGAAATTAAAAGAAAAAAGTTTAAAACAATTGGCAAAATTAAAAAATCTCTATAAATTAAAAAACGCTCAAATTGGAAAAATCAACAAGGGTAAAACCAATTGTTATTTTGTTCTTTGTTGTTATTATGGGTTAAAAAATTGGACATTTTGTGTGCACCAAATTAATTTTTAGTTAAAAACATTTAATATACCTACACTCAGGGAACTTCTGCTTTAAAAATATGTAGTTGTTTGGGTTGTAATACAGTTTCATTATTTAAATGTAAGTCATTTGAAGAACAAATAAAATGACAATGTTAGTTGAATTTAATGAAATGTAAGTCGTTCCTTTTTTTAAATGAAATTTCATTTGTTTTTGACTACAATTGCTGTCGTCTTTACCAACATAATTTCCTAAGTGTACATATATTATTAAGCTTTTAATTCAAAGTGAGTTTGAAATCAAACTAAAGTTTATTTGGAATAGTTTTGGCGATAATATTTTCTGTGTAAGCAGTTTTTCATTCATATTGTGAAGAAAACTTCATTAGTTTAGTGAAAAAATTTCATTAAAACTCGTCCAAGAAATTCTCTCTGTGTACAAATGTGGTTTAAAAAAATTTTAAAATTTGTTATTCCAGGGTTGCCATATAACGACTAGTAAATACTACTTTTTACTTTTTTTAAAGCACTTTTCCAAAAAATATTTAAAAATATATGGGAGGCTGGCATAACAAAAGTGATAAGGCATATTTAAAAAGAAATCCTGATCAAATCAAGATTTTTTTTTTGCAATTTTAAAAATGTAAATATGAAGAAAGTTATCCATTTTTGTTTTTAATACCAAAACTAAGCTACCAACTTTTTTTAAAAAATTTGAGCTGATTTCATATCATAAAAAGGATTAAGCTATAAAAAATAATTAAAATTTAACATACTAATATTTAAATCATCTTTTTTAATGTAGTATAAGGAGGGAATAGAATTGTGAATGAATTTAATGTGTACAATTACATAATACTAAAATAAACGAAAAAACTTCAAAATTACGTTTTTCTTAATTGATATTTTCGATTTTAAGTAAAACTTGACAATAAGGTAAATTTCTTAAATTGTCTAAAATGTTCACAAATTCATTTAAAATCTCCCGTTATAAATATTTTCTTATATTAGATATAATTTTATTTCAAAAACAATGTATTCTTCAAAGCTTTACTCACGTACATACAAATATGTAAAAAAATATATACGTATGTACATACATATATTTGTAGTTTGCTTTAAAAAACTCTCCCTTTTCAATAAAAAAAACTATTTTGTTTTCATAAGAAAAACTCCCTCTCTTTCTCTCTCCCACAATAAGACCTTTTTTAAGATCTTTGCGTATGCGCATCTATAAATTTTTTTAGAAAGTTTCTTTAATAATTTAGAATATCTATAAAGTACTTTTTAAAATCCCTAATAGGTATAAATATAAAAACCTCAAAATAGATTTTTTCCATTAATTGATATTTTAAATGTAGACAAGGAAAATGCGTTCTCAAATCAAATCAAATATTTTGTTATAGGAATTCTATATAATTTCATTTCAAAAACAAAAACAAAGTAATGCTTCAAAACTTAACACACATATTCAAACGTATGCCAAAATAATATTGGCTTCTTATTGGTTATCCGTCTCTTTTTATAATAAAAAAAACTCTCCTTCTTTTATAAGAAAATATCTCTTATTTTTTTCAGCATATTTAAAATTTAACAATATATGAATGTGTTTTAGAAATTTTATTTAAATGTATGTTTCTCTTTTTCATGTTTAACTTACATATTGTTGCGTTTACTTTAACTTTCATTTTTAACTTGCATCGTGTTGCTTTGCCTCTGGAATTGTACATTTCATGAATCGATATCAATTTAAAAATGTATTATGTATAATCTCAACTATGTTGCAGTTAGTAACTTGTCATTACTCTATCTTCGCACCATCTTATCTGCAACAAAAGTCTGGATTGTCCATCCTCTATATATTGATAATCCTTGTTTCAACCTTGAAATTTAAATATTTGTCTAACAATAGATTTGTATGTACAATAGAAATTCGGTTGCTAATCTCAATATTTTATTAGAGTTACCAAAACTTTAAAAAAAAAATTATATTATTTTAACATTATTTTATTATTAAAAAAATTCATCTCCGCGAACTGGGTTCGAACCGGCGACCATCTGCTTGTCAGGCAATTACAATACTTTACCTCTAACCTAAACTCAGTTTGAATTTGTATTTTCAAATTTTTACCTTGAATATTTTTTTTTCTTTCCGATTTAAATATTAATGTCTGAAATAAGATTTGTATGTACAACAGAAATTGGGTAACTAATATTAATATTTTATTAGAGTTACCATAACTATTAAAAAACTTTATATTATTTCAAAATTGGTAACGAAAATTTATGTTTAAGATAGATTGATTGTTCCTTTGCAGGCGAAACTAATATTCTATTTTAACTGCAAATATTTTATTCAAGGAATAAAATATCTGAAAAGTGGTTGGTTGTTGGTATTAAAGGTAATGTAGAAGATAATATTTTTTCAATATTGATAAGAAAAACCAATGGCTTGAATGATCTCAGTTTCTAAGTATCCCAATATTGATACATTTATCAAAACATCAAAAACTACTAAAAAGGCACCCGGTAAATATTTGTCTAAATGCGGGTCCCTTAGTTTTGATTCGTGGGCCGAGAGCCGTGTTAAAGGCATTTTTAAATATTATATCATATCTACAAATATCCATCTGATGAGCTTGGAAGTTGTAAACTAGCATACATATTGTGCTAACCACATGGCAGATTTATCTGAAAACAGATCTCTAAATTTCGGACTGTTGACTGAATGGCGTGAACAAATACATTTTTAACACTAAACAAAGTTTAATTCTATAACTTTATATATATTAACATTTTACTTTTGTTTGTCCGTATGCTTCTCAAGCGTCTGATAACCAAGAAAGTTGAAATTTGGCATACATGTGGTAGCGACTAAACGCTGAGCAAATTTATATTATTATTTTATTTATTATTATTTATTAATAAATTTTTTTTTTGTATGTACATATATAATTCATTTACAATAAGATTAATGTCTAAATCTATATTTGGCATAACATAATTGTTGTAAGCCAGATTGGCACTATTCTAGGCAAGTAAAGTACATTCACATATTATTGATTTTATATAATTTTTAATAAAAAATACATGATCATTTAAAACTAAAATTTTCATGGAAAATAAAAAAGCAAATTCATTTAAAATAAACCTTCTATATTTTAAACAAACTTCAATGTATTTATACAGGGAGAAAAAGTTTAAGCCATTTAGTATTCATATAACTTCATCTAAATTTAGTATGGTTTTACCAAAATATTGTATTCTAAATTTTTTGTATATTGGGCAAACACCTATGAAGTGAAATGTGTTTTCCGAAGCATCTAAATTGCAAATTGTACAAATTCCAACAGTGTTATTACTGAAACATCTTGCATTTAGATCTAATAAGCCACCCCAGGCCCTTATTATCAAACTGACTGTACGTGGAGAAAAGTTTGAAGTGTATAATGATGAAATGTTTGTAATCCAGTTTTGCATAAAGATCATGAAACTGAGAACTTGTAGTATTTAGTATATAATCATTACGTTCACTGATTTTTAGTTGGTTTAATATATGTTTCCAATGTTTGCTTAATGGTAATATTGAGTTATCAGTAGTAAATTGTATATTCTAACAAAGGTTTTCCCATTCCTTAGCCCAGTATATGTTTTGTTCCATGATTTTTAATGCTAAAATACGAGGTAATCTGTGAGGATTCATATTTAACACTTTATTGATGTAGCAAAGGTGAAGTCTTGAGGTAGATACGTATTGTGACTCTAGGTTTGTTTCTAAATACAGCATGTAATTAGGTGTTGTGTTTGGCAGGTATAGCATCTTTTTTTATGAAAAATCTAAATAGTTTTTCAACATCATCATATTTTATATAGCCCCATACTTGTGCAGCATATAACATAATAGATCTGGAAGCTGCTTGGAATATTTTAAGCTTATTATTCTGTGATATCTGCGGATTGTTTATATATTTTGACCAAGTAAAGTTTATCGCCAATTTTGAGGCAGCCAATTTATTTTTAAGTGTTTTTTAAAGGAGATTGTATGTAATGTCTAATCCAAGATATTTATAGCTATTTACAATTTCAATATTATCGCCACCAAAAACCCAGTTTAAATTTGACGAAATTCGTGTGTCGGAACGAAATACCGCTATTTTAGATTTATCTAAATTAGCTTTCAAGCACCACTTTGAACAATAATTGTATAAGCAATCAATCATTTTTTTGCAAATCTGTTGGAGAATCAGCTAAAATAACAATGTCGTCGGCGTAAAGCAGTATTTTAACATTAACGTCAGCAACATTTACTCCTCCAGGTAGCTCATCTGCTAAATCATTAACATACAATGAGAATAATAGAGGGCTTAATATACAACCCTGTTTTACACCAATTCCGACTGCAAAGGAATCTGAACACTAGTTTCCAACCCAGATAAAACTTTCAGTATTTTCATACATGTGCTGTAGAATTCTTATTATTTTGGAAGACATACCAAGGCACGAGAGTTTGTAAAATAAACTATTACGTGGAATTGTATCAAAAGCGCACGAAAAATCAACAAAAAAAGCATATATATTTTTGTTGTTGGTTTTGTTTAGATTCACGATATTAACGAGGTTGAAAATGTTGTCAACGGTTGAATAATTCTTAAGAGCAAATTTATATGAAGACTTTTTTAACTTTTTAAATAAAAATTATTATTGTTTTTGACTAGTAACTTTTTTTTTGTTAATTGTGGCGACTGGTTTTCAAAACTTAGTAAAATATTTTTCTGAAATCACCACCGAAAATTAGTATAAAGCTCAGTAATTTACAAAATAAAAATAACAAAAAATATTACTCAAATACAAAATTGTACTTAAAATTACATGCAGAAAAATAAAGTTCCAACCTAATTGAAAATTGTATTTTTGTGACTACAGCCAGTAAATTGGATTTGAACAATCATATTCAAATCTTATTTCTTAACATTTTGGGTGTAGCAGCTAAAATTCAGTTGTCTTACCCAAATTTTGTTGTTATTACTATCATTCAAGTGTACCAACTCATTCCCGTTATGGTAACCGACTTTTCGTTGGCAAATGTATAAATTTTTCTCTGTGTGTAGCAATTTCTTTCAGAATTGTACACAAAAGATTTCCTGTTTTAGCCAAATTTGATTTTAATCAAGTAGTCAAAAGAATCTGGCAATTATCAAAAGGTTTAAAAATTTTTAGCTGAGGACTTAAAAAATTAACTTAAGTCATGTTGAAATAGAAACAAGGCTCCAGAGTTTTTATGCAAGAAAACTGATGTTCAATAGTACCAACAGACTGATATTCGTATTAACCGAATTTCAGTTGGGAAATTCCAAAATTTTTATCTGCGTGTAGATCTATTTCGGGAATTTCTAGGTTCCCATCTTCCGAACACGTTTTTAAATAAGTGACAACCTTATGCAAACATAAGGCATTCATATCACCTATTTGTCAGTCTAAATGAGAACATGGTATATGCGTTAAAGATTACAAAGATTCTGAAGACGGTAACCTAGAAAATTCCCGAAATAGATCTACACTTAGGAAATTATGTTGGTAAAGACGACAGCAATTGTAGTCAAAAACAAATGAAATTTCATTTAAAAAAAGGACGACTTACATTTCATTAAATTCAACTAACATTGTCATTTGTTTTTTAATGTTCAAAAAATGACTAACAATTGTAGTAAAAATGAACAACATGGTAGTAAAAAATAAACCAAAATTTTTTTTTTATTTTTTTAAATAACAAAAAACAACTGTAAAAAATGAATGTAAAATCATAACACAGTCATTTGATGTGAGTTGTTTTTTTAAATGAACTACAAGGTTAGTTAAAAATTTTATTTGTTCTACAAATGACTTACATTTACATTAAAAATAATGAAACTGTATTACAACCCAAACAACTACATATTTTTAAAGCAGAAGTTCCCTGAGTGTATCAACACTCTCCTGAAAGTGCTCAATTAATAAATTGAAAATACAAACTCTATAGATTATTTGTTAGGTTAATATCCTAATAAAAAATATAGAGTATGGCCCACAATTAAAGGTCAAAAAAATATATTTTTGTTTTTTTGAATAAAAATTATATCAAACTTATATTTCATTTATATCACAGTGCAACACGAAAAAAAATAACCATATACGGACACCACTACGTGATAAAAGACTAAAAAAAAAGACCCGTGTCTCCCAATTTTTCCCAAAGTCATATCCTCTTTTGTTTATGGGCCGCCAAAGATTTGGGGCCTCGGTATCATTTTTGCAAAAAAGTGATCATTTTCTCAGGCTCATATCTTGCAAACCGTTCGGAATTTCGAGTTACTCTCTATGGCAAAGTTGTAGCTCTTGTCATAAAGAACAAAAATTGCGAACATATAAAATCAAAAAAACTTCACCTTCCATATCAAAATCGCAAAAAACTTAAAAAAAATCGATTTTTTTTACCTTTTTTCCCGTGTTCAGGTCCATAGGTAGCAAACCGTTCAAAATTCAAGGAAACAATCAACTACAAAAATTTACCTAAGATCTCAATAAACAAATTTCTAGAACATATAAACTTTCTGAGAATTGGGTTTGCTACCTATGCACCTGAACAGGAGAAAAAAGGAAAAAAAAATGATATTAAAAAATGTTTCACTTTTGCGCGCTACCTAAACAGTGTTAAGAATCATCTCTAGGAAGTTTATATGTTCTAAAAATTTGTTTATTGAGATCTTGGGTAAATTTTTGTAGTTGATTGTTTCCTTGAATTTTGAACGGTTTGCTACCTATGAACCTGAACACGGGAAAAAAGGTAAAAAAAATCGATTTTTTTAAAGTTTTTTGCGATTTTGATCTGGAAGGTGAAGTTTTTTGATTTTATATGTTCGCAATTTTTGTTCTTTATGACAAGAGCTACAACTTTGCCATAGAGAGTAACTCGAAATTCCGAACGGTTTGCAAGATATGAGCCTGAGAAAATGATCACTTTTTTGCAAAAATGATACCGAAGCCCCAAATCTTTGGCGGCCCATAAACAAAAGAGGATATGACTTTGGGAAAAATTGGGAGACACGGGTCTTTTTTTTAGTCTTTTATCACGTAGTGGTGTCCGTATATGGTTATTTTGCCATGACTTAAAAAATTACACACAGTGTATTTAAGCAAAAATAAATAGTAACACATTCATATCTGATGCTTAATATAGCATAAAACCCTGCCTTTCATTTAAGGCATTACATTTAAATTTTAGATAGTTTTTGCAAAAGTTAAGACAAATTTTGTAAAATTTGTTTTGCACATTTTGAAATTAATAAACCATTTAAGAAGTTAAATTTTTGAATCTGTTTTTGAGTCCTAATAACTTTTTAATTGCTTATCAGCTGATAATATTTTTTTATAGTATGTGTAAGGAAGGATAACAAATTTATAACATTTTGGATCAAATTGATGTACATTTATAAAAGAATAACGTTATGGACTGACTGACTGACTCACTCACCGCGGGAGCTAGGAACCTGAAATTTGGCATAGAGCTCCATCCTCCAGCGCAGACGTCCGCTAAGGTGAGATTTTTGTGAAATTCCTATGGGGTGGAGCAATAAGGGGAAAAGTTTCCCGCTTAGCGGCCTGACCAAACTCTTGGGATAGAAAGCCACAATTTTCAATATGTGCTCTTTCGGATAATATTTCAAAAATAAATGCTTTTAACTACATGCTTCAGAAATACTTTGGCTTATTTTACTTATAAAAGTTTTCCGCTTTTTCTTTAAAATATAGCAAATGTTTTTTTTTTTGTTTGCATATTTTTTGCATCAAGACAGAAAACTCCAAATTTGACAAATTTTTTTTTTACATTTCAAACTTGCTTCACTTTCAATAATATTTGACATCAGAAACCCCACAAAATTCGAGTGTTTTATTCCTAAAAATGGTTTGTAAGCCTTTCCCTATAAAAATTTTTGCAAGATTAAAAACAGGATTATAAAAAATTTAATACGGATTTGAATTTTAACAACTTTTTAGTCAATAAAAAAATTATCTAAATTCTGTGAATATTTTTTATATAATTTAAAAAAAAAAATGTAACCTTTCTCTAATAATCTGTTTCTTATAAGTACATTTTCAAAAATTTGTCAAATAATTTTGGGTGTCCTGGGCCGCCTGGCCTCCCTGGCTTCGGTTATGTAGTATGCTCTTTAACTTGGTTATAGCAATGGTTAATATAGCCCAATTGGCCCAATTTTTAAATAAATTTTTTTAAGTCTGGTATCTCAATGCTCCGAACCGAACAACTAGGTTTTTAATTCGAAATCGCACATCGTGGAAGAAACAGTGTAAAATATAAGCAAAGAAATTGTGCAAAATTTTATTACTATCCCACTAGTCCGTATATCCTCAAAATCTGCAAAATTGTAACAATGGACGAATGCAGCTCAAATTTAAATTTTTTTTGATTTTTTCGCTCGAAGGGGCGATAGCAAATTAGAGAAATATTACAATCGCTTTATAATACCGCACACCTCGAAATTCAAAGCTTTTTCTACACGTAAACACTCCCTACTGGGCGACGTTACTATTTTAATATATATAGAGATAAGAAAAAATGACTTATATCTTGATAAATTACATCTATAAATTCAGGTGTTTTTAATTATTCTAAAAAACAGAAGACTAAAACTTTTCGGAATATTTTTGCTTAGATAAATAAATATTTAATAATATTGCTGGCGTTAAAATTGTAAGCTACACTCAAAAAAAAACATTTAAAAGTCAGCAAAAAATTTTGCTGAGTCAGCAAAATTTAAGTCAGGAGGGTGCTTCCAAAAAAATTGCTAATGTCAGCAAAATCTTTTGCTGAAAATCAGCGAGCTGATTTTTAGCAACAAAATTAGTAGATTCAGCAAAAGTTTTGCTAACACTTAGTGGATTAGAAACAAAAATGCCTTGCTAAAAATTAATAAATTTTTTGCTGAATTTTAGTAGACTGGAAAAAACGCAAAAAATATGTAGAAAAATTGTAATTTAGTTAATTTATTTGCTGAAAATCATAAAACACATTTTTGTGATTCTTTTAAAAATAATTTACAATAATTACGAAATTTAAACATTTTCATTTTCCCACATTGACGATATGAATTAATTTAATATCTGAAAATATATAGAAATAAATATTTATAACATAACAAAAAATTTCTTTCAACTACTTACATCAATGGTTGTCTAAATGATGCTATCTTGTAAAGGGCGCAACTGCCGAAGATAATTATAGAAACAAAACGAAAAAATAAACAAAAACAAAAACAAACGAAACAAAACAAAACAAAAAAAAACAACCCTTTTTTGCAATAAGAAAAAGGAACCATACAAATCTACCTAAGATTTGTGTCTTTGTCTTTCGCTTTACTCTGTCTGCATGTCTGTATATCTTTGTTTGCAATTTGACCACACTAGATTATTAATCTAAAAACATTTAGTTTAGAAATACATATTAAATTTAAATATTTTATATTGTCTCTTATTTAATTAAAAGACAATTATTTTCACAAGCCAGTGACAACTCAAAAGTTAAGTTGTTTTAATCCTCAATTTTGTTTTATGTATGAAAACATATACAAAAATCTTCCATGGTTGATTTTTTTATATGTTATATTAGAGTTGTAATTTTTAGTAGCATTTTCCTCTTCTCTACTACATCTTGACATGCCGCCACATCTACTTCATTCTGCGTATATCTTCCAATCTGGTTGTCGTCCACACTATTAATGTGCTTATCAGCAGAATTTTTTTTAGCAAAATTAATTAGTAAAACATTAGTATAATATTAGTAAAGCATTAATATAAAACAGTTAAGTGCTGAATAAGTATAACAAAAATTTTAGCTGAAAACACGATTTTAGCAAAAAATTTGTTAAAAAATAGTATACCTGATTTACAAGACGCTTTACTAACTTTTCTACTAACTTATTTTTTGAGTGTAATTTAAAACAAAGATTTTTTTATTTTATTGCTTTAAAAACATTAAAATAGTTTAAATTTTATAGTTCACCGGATTGGCGCCTATAAATAAATTGTGATAGTAAATTGATTAAATATTAGCAATAAGCAATGTTTATAAAAAAACACCATACCCCACTGGCTTTACAACAATTAGCTACTGTAGTTAATAAAAATTTAAATCTACTATAGTTAACTTAAACAATATAATCTAAAAAATATATAAAGTCAGTCAGACGACCCTTAGTTAATAAACAAATTATTATGGCATAAACAATTAAAATTTGAATTACTAATAACAAATACAAAATAATTAAATCACATTAAAAAAAACTATTAAAAAAGCATAAATTAATTATCTTAATTTTAATATTTTGAAATTTATTTAGTAAATATTTTTACAGCTGTTTAAATTTATTGTTCATTATCTTTACGGTAATAAAAAAAAAACGAATCGTATTAAAATATTAATAATTTTTGTAATATAGTGTGGGGGTTAGACAGATTTGTTGCAGAGCACATGTTTAACAATTAATATTTAAATTATGTTAAAAAAAATTAAAAGTATTGAAATAAATTAAATTTTTTATTACATTTACAATTAAACAAACTAAAACGCAATATTGAGGTAGAAAATAAAACTGAACAAATACGAAAAGGCATTAATAACATATTGAGCAATATGAGTGTTGATGTAGTTTTAAACAAAGGAAGTTTATGTCTTAAGTCTTTTGTTTTCTGTAGACTTAATTTAATGCTATGGAACGGGGATTACATTGTTTAGCTAAAATAAAATAATTATCATAAATTAAAATTATTATCATAATTTTTGCATTAAATATACAAAAAGTGTTTTTTTCGGACTTTCTATACTTTTGCAGATTTGTTAGAATATTGTCCAAAATCTAATAATGATATTGAGTTAAGCCAATTATCGTTTTCTGTTGCCGACAACTGAAGATTAGTGTGATGATTATGACACAATTTATTGTCTATTTTTAAAATTATCAAACTTTTTGAAAATCAACGAATAAAATCCAATATGACAATATAATATTATATTTTGGACTAGAGGCAGAACAATATTGTAGCTAAATATATGAAAATATAGAAAGTCCGAAAAAACATTGTTGTATTTTTAATAAAAAATTAAAAAAAATGTTTAACATTTAGCATAAAACGACTTTTCATATACAAACATTGCTTATCACTACAAATGTAATATTGCTGTGGTGTAATGGTTAGCGCGTTGGACTGTTACACAGATGGTCCCGGGTTCGATTCCCGGTGACGGCAACATCAATTTAGAAAAATAATATGTATGAGTTTTCTATCCCTTATATGTATCGCAACTCCCACCTTCGGTGTTCCCATAGCACTTAACCCCACCGGTGGCGGGCAACAACTGTGTTGCCATGTTTGAAGCCCTTTATCTTTCAACACTTTTCATCTCTCCACTATCCAATTTCCAAAGAAAGCAACACATTAATAAATAGGAAGAATTTCCTGAGTGTTGCTTCTCTTTAAAAGAAAAAAAAAAAAAAAAAAATTAAAAAAATATTTATGTTACTACATTTTTATTTACATTTGAACAAATCATTGGTCTGATTAGCTTAACAAACACAACAAGAGGGTATATATGTTGTTTTTACAAATTAAAATGCAACAAACATACATACTACGTATAATGATATACAAAGTACATTGATATGTAATAATTTTTTGCTTTTCAAATTGTTTTGATTTTATGATTATCAGATAGTTTATACACCAAATTCTTATAAAGTTGAATTTGTCTGTAATGTATCGGCTTGAGTTAAGCCAATTATCGTTTTATTTTGCTATATAATAATTGCATTGTCTATCATGAAAATTATCAAACTTTTTGAAAGGCAACAAATAAAATATAATATGAGAATATCATATTAGATATTGGACTTGATGTATATATTGAATATTCTAACTAAATATGTGATATATATTTAATTTTACTTAACTGAAGTGTTTTTTAAAAGAATACACACCAGAATCTGAACAGGTTTTAATCTGTAAAGTCAAATTTATGCCTTTTAAAACAAAAATTAATTTACAGTAATACCTCGGTTTGCATTGCTTCGATTTGCGTCGCTTTCCAATTTTTCTGTGACTTTGAAGTTGCGTCGCTTATAATTCAGTTTGCGTTGCATCCCTCCAAAGTTGCATAGAAAATGCTTCGTTAATATCATATCATCGCATTGTTAATATGAACACAAAAAGCTTACCACTGCTAATATCTCTGAAGCAATGCAGTTTATATCGCAAGCAATGGAAATTTTTTAAATTGATTCGGACAAAGATCGCAGTTTACAAGTGTCAAGTAATGTTGCCGACGCTATTAATTGTTACAAGTTAATATATTTGGGACAAAAAGCTCTTGCAATCCAGCAAACTTTAAATCATTTCATAAGAAAATCGGCAAGATCGCCAAATGAAACTGTAGAGATGTTATCGATTTATGACTCAAGCTCAGAATAGAAAAATTAACACATCGATTCAGACTTTTACTTTTATATGATGAATTCCTTATTTTAATTTTTTTATGGTAGGTTGTTTCCCAAAAAAAATAGAACACTAAATTTTTTTTTTTTTAGCTAATATAAAGAAATAATGGAAGTAATTGAATAATAAAAAATAGTACATTTGTGTCGCATTTCTACGGTCCCCATTACCGACTCATAATTGAATTATCAATTTTAATTTAATTACTGATTCATTGTTACAAATAAGACTTTAAGTCTCTTACAGCATCTCAACGATACAAAATTCTAAATTAATAAATCAAATATAACTTACAACTAACAACTAATGATGACTCGATTTAAGTTGAATACAAATAATAATAGTTTACCGCGTACAAACTACAAATAAGAAACATAATGTTAATATTTGATTAAAAATCACTTATTAAATACAATAAAAACTAAAGAAATTTTAAATTTGAAAATTAAAAATTAAAATTAAAAATTAAGATTTAATCACAAAAAGTCCTAGTAACTGCCAATTTAAAATACAAAGCACGAGGTTCGTTTTGATATCATTAGTTAAATCATTCCACAATTTTATAGCATTGACAAAGAACATTCTAGAGGACGAAGATAGTTATAAACAGGCATAATGATATTGTTTCGTACGGGTAGATTTTGCAAATATCAACTTATTATATAAGTAATTTGGCTCTTGTGTGTGAATAACTTTATGTTAAAAGATTAAATTACGTATGTTTAAGTACGATGTCAAATTACGGTCCAAAATTTTAATAGGGAATTCAGATATGTTATCAAATTTTCGTTTATTATAAACGTATCTTGCACAATTATTTATTACAATTTGCAATTTCCCCTTTGACGTAGCATCAATGTCTCCGTATACAATAGCCCCATAAGTAATGATAGGTACGATCAAAGTTTTCACTAATTTAAGCTTTACATCACAAGGAACATATGAGGATGAGTAACAAAGTTTCTCAACACGTTGTATATTTTAATTATAGAGAAGTCAACGTGACGTTTACAGTTTAGTAATGAGTTTGTCATAAACCCTAAATTTTTTACAACTTTAACATATTGAACGATTTCATTGTCCATGAAAATGTCGGGAAGGTCATTTAAGCTTAAATCATTATAGATCGTAAGAGAATGCGTTTTTGACGCGCTAATGCAAAGATTATTCCTCTTAGACCACATACAAATCTTATACAAGTCCTCATTAAGACGGCAAACCAAGTCTTCAACAAGACCAGGACGTCTAGATAGGTAGATTTGTGCATCATTGGCGTAAAGATGTATAGAAGAGTTTCTACACCATTGAACTATCTCATTTATAAATAAACTGAATAAAATTGGACCTAAAATAGAACCTTGTGGTACTCCAGAAAATACTGGTTTAAGAGTCGAATATAAATTATTACTGCTGACACGTTGATGACGGTTACTTAGATAAGATTTAAGTAGATTTGATGCAAATTTAGAAAATCCAAAATATTTCTCAAGTTTTATAATCAATAGGTCATGATTTATGGTATCGAATGCCTTAGAAAAATCGATTAGTACGAGTATGGATATATCACCTCGGTCAAATGACGGCCGAATGTCTTCTAAAACTTTCAATATTGCCGTATTACAACTCTTCTTCTCACGATATCCCGATTGGTTTTCAGACAGCAATTTATTAATTGTCTAGTGCTTTTTTTTTAATTTAACCAATACTCAGCGGCTTTTAAGCGTAGGTAATTTTATAATAGCAAGTCTACTCTGATATGAAGGAATATTAACTCCCGGAATCCATGATAAACATCGCAAACAAAAAATCAGAAACTGTTTTTGAACAGATTCAATGTGATTACTGTGATTGATATATTGTGGGTCCCAAATTAATGAGCCATATTCTAAAATCGGTCGTACAAGAGACGTGTATAGCATTTTTGTAACGTACGGATCACTAAACTCCTTGGCCCACCGCTTAATGAAAGCAAGTACGCCTCTGGCCTTGTTAACCGTCATATGAATATGAGAGACAAAATTAAGTTTCGGATCAAATAGTATTCCCAAATCCAGAATAATATCAACTAGTTCCAGTTGGTGTCCATCAAAGAAGTAATCAATTTTTATAGGATTTTTTCTACATTTTTTTATGTTAAGATCCATTAGGTTTATATTGCACCAATTTTGGAAATTATCTAAGTCCATTTGTAGAAAGATATGAACAGATGGATTTTTATAACTCGACAAGATCTTGACATCATCAGCATACAACAATATTTTTGAATATTTGATCGCATTTGGAAGATCATTTATAAATAAAGAAAAAAGAACTGGCCCTAAGTGGCTTCTTTGAAGGACCCCGGATTTAACTGATATGTATTTAGAAGTAAAATTTTTATATGGTACACTTTTGGGGATGCCCCCTACTCATGCAGTGCATTGTATTGATCAGGAAAATATTGTATGGGAAGGAGGAAAGAGGGAGTAGTGTTTGTGGATATTTGATTTAAATTTTCTTAAATTGTAAGTAACAGGAAAGACTTCTGCGGGAAGTTTGTTCTACATACGAATCGTTCGACTAAAAAACGAATTTTCTCTGTAATGCGTTGTGCGAAACACAGGACAATCAGCTACAAACGGATCTGCTCTACTAGATAAGCGAGTATTACGAATAAAAACTCGGGCTCTTGGAATAAGTTCACTTATCTCAGATGAGCATCTCCCATTGTAATATCGATAGAAAAGTGTCACACAACCCACATTCCGACGATGCTCGAATGAATCAATAGAGTCGGATACACTACTGTCATTGATAAACTTCACCGCGTCCAGAAGCTTCAGAATAGACAGTGGAGCCTCTGCCCATATATGAGAGTTGTATTCCTTAGATAACGAAGGCAATAAATATACTAATAGGTCGAAAGTATTCGGATCCAGATGGCGAACTCTTTTAGCAACTGGTATAATACTAGAAATTTTCCAATGATAAGGGAAATTAGAAGTTGTAATTATGTGGTTATATAAGGTGGCGCAAAAATAACCTTCCGATGTTTTTTTTTTATTATGTATTTATTATGTATAGCATTTTTGATAGGAGGATTACTTTTGCGCCACCTTATATATATGGGTCAATGAGGGTAGTATGTAAGGTATAATGAGTTTAATAAATTTCAAGTTAATTCCATCATAACCAACAGAGTTGGATTTGAAATTCGATAAAGCTTTTCCAACTTCTTCGATATTAAATTGTTGAAAGCAAAAAGGATTTCCATTATACAGAAAATTTGGAATGAATTGGGATGGATTGAAATCATGTTTAACTGTTGATTTCAAGAAAAAGTTGTTCATAGTTTCAGGACAAATAGTGCAATTTGTCTTGTTCTTTTAATGCCAATGCTGCCAAGATTTTTCCATAGGTCCTTTGTTGAAAGATTACTGTTTAATTTAGTAATATCGGGGCATTAATGTATATAGAATATTAATGATGCTATAAAATATTTAATATCAATATATTTTATTTTTTTTTGTCAATAAGTAGATTATTTAATATTATTAATTTTAATTTCGTATTTGATTTATTTTAAATTAAATAATTTATTATTGGCTATTTATCATTTCTGAAATCATTTTTGTATATAATTTTTTACTTATTATAGATATTTATATATATAATTATTATTTTCCATATAAAAAACTTAATTTTAAAAATTTTAATCTTGTTCAAGACAAACAAAAAATAAAGAAGAAAGAATAAAAGGCGTGTGCTCTCAGTCAAGGTTTTGACTTTGAAATAAGCTTAAATTACGATTCTACTTGTTAACACTACACTGAGAGAATTATCTGCATGATATCAATGAATTTTCGCATTATATCTATGAATTGTGACTGAAACTCGTCAATTGAAATTTTTATTAATGCAGTTGCACCTAAAATCTAATGAAAAATTTCATATTATTTATTTAAAATATCATACGATTAATGAAAAAGTTTCATTAAAAATAGTTTCATTTAAACTATGAAGCTTTTTCACGAACTTTAAGATGTTGTTCATTCACATTGTGAAGACAATGTCATTATTTTAGTGAGTAAATTTCATTAAATCTTGTCCAAGGAATTCTCTCTGTGTATAAATATAGTGACATGTCTATTTTTACTGAAGCTATAAATAACAAATTTTTATACAAAAACGAAAAATAGTTTTTTAAAAAATTTTATATAATTCTACTGAAATATACAAAAAAAAAACAGCTTTTGATTTTTTTGTTGTTATTTATTTGTTATAATATTATGGAGCCATAATGTCTGGTAGTGAAACTTTTAGTTTTTTTTCAATAAATTTACATTTTAATGAGTACTATTTAATGCATTTAATATGCTCAAAAGATTAAATCATTAAGTTGTGTTATTTTTCAGCTGATTTTTTTTTTTTTTTTGTACATATTTTTTTCATACACGTTTTTATAAGTTTTTTACGTTTAAGGTTTTTATTTTTTTTTCATTTTTGTTTAATGCTTTTTTAAAAGCTGCTTAAAATCATTTTGTTGTCATGTCAAATTCTACTTGGTTTTGATATTTATTTAACTGAAAAATAAAATTATACACACAAAAATGCTAATTTGTTGTATTTTTGTTTTAAATGAGAAACCCACAAACTGTTTATTTAACATGGAAAAAAAATCTGAAATATGTATAAATTAATATTTGTTTTTGATATCATAAATAAGTAGGTTAATATGTTTGACATTTATTATTAATTTTGTGGTTTTAATATTATATAAAAGAATATAAAAGCGCAGTTAATATTTTTGTTTAAAATATTAAGAATTTTTGCTAAATATTAATGATAAAGAGGATATATTATGAAATTAATAGACAACTAGTTTAGCCTTATTAAACAAAAGACTTAAACAACAAACTTGCATTTGAGTGTGGACGAGATAACCATTTAATTTGCAATACAACACTTTTAAAAATTTCGCATCATATTGTGATTGTTATAATAAAACAAAAGTCCTAAGTAACAAACTTTAAGCTGGATTTTACCAAGAATTATAAAACTAGAATTATAAAACAAGATTAGTTTTCACACATGGACAAATACGGGTAACCGGCTACTCACATTTCTTCTAAATCAAATGTTTTTTTTATTTATTTTTATTTATTAAAAACTATCTTAAAATTCGAAACATAAAAGATTTTCGTTAGTCTTTTTACAGGAAGAAGAAGAAGAAACCATTTTTATTGAAACATTTTACGGACACAAGGGATACACCAGACTGCCGCAGTTTCGTCCCCCTCCTGGGACTCGTCAGTGGTTAATTTATGTGTCAATTGAACAAAGTATTTTATATTGTTAATTTGCTCTATATGAAAAACTTTTTATTTTTTGGTGTCGTACTGGTGTTTGAACTCACTGCCTTAGCATCAAGCTATGCATCGTAATCTCACCTCTTAACGAGTTGAGCCACGGTCGACACAGTGATGACTGTGGCTAAAGTGGAGTTTGGTTACACTACGTACACACGAGTATTGTTTCGATCAGAAGAGACAGAATTAACTAATACCAATGCACAATTCATTTCTCAACTAGAATGCTTTTTCTTCTTAATCCTATCTCTTTTTCACAAGTAATTATCACGTTTTATGATGAGCTTTATTCACATACAATAGTTGGATTTTCTTTTATATTTATTATCCAAAATAAAATAAAAATTTTGGAAAACACCCAAATCCGTTAAAATAAACGATTTTTTTTTAACTATCAAAAATTATCAATTATCTATCTATATATATATAAAATTCAATTTCTATTTGTTTGTTTGTTCGCTATATAAATTTTTATTTTTTGACGGATTTGTCTGCAATTTAGTAAACTTTATCTCATTACTCCAAGGAAGGTCCCTATATACTGTTTTATTTAACACGCCCACTTTTACGTCCACTTTTTATATAATAATATGAATTTGATGTTTACTAATCAAATTTTTGTTTACCAACTGATCCGCGCTCAAACTTGGTTCTTTTTATTTTTTTAATTTGTAAGTTAATTATTTTTCTTTTGATAAAACATTTTTATCTCACTGTAACTTGCTCAAAACTGGCACATGTGATCGTTCACCTTTCTTTAACAACACCTACCTTTAGGCCCACTTTTTCTTAATTTTTTTATGAATATTTCACTTAAGATAAAACATTTTTTTCTCATTGGAACTTGGTCAAAACTGGCACAAACGATATTTATAGGCAATGCAAGATCGCCACACAATTTTCATTGAAGAGTTCTTAATTAAAAAAAATATTAATAAAACTAATTTTCTTTTATTTTTTGCTTAATTTGCAATAAAATAATTTCTAACCTACGGCATTCTCTGAAAATGATATAACAGAACATATAATTTTAAAGGTACTTAAACGAGCTTTTTACCCATCTATCCAGATCCGAGACGCACCTTTTCTGGTAATCCTACAAAACTTTGCGTCCACTTTAAAAGAAGTTTGACTAACAAAAAAAAACAGCAGCCTTAATTTTTTGGTGAATGTGCAATTTGAGAGTAATTTCGGTTAATTTCATTTGTTCAAAAAAATTTGGGCATTCAGAGTTGACAAATAACAATTAAAAAAAAAAACATTCTACAAATACTAACATATTATAAAAATTTTAAAAATTATAGCAAAAAAATGCAAATTGTTTTCAATCATTTAACAGAAATTTGTCTTATCAAAATGAAGCAATTATCGTTTTAAGAATACATTAACCATTTAAATGCATAATTACCCAACAAAATAAAGTAGAAGTAGTGCTTTAAGAACCTCTTTAACTTGACTTCCAAAGCATTAGCATACGCACATTTTTCACTTTAATAGAAGTTATTGTTAACAACTGCCAAAAATGTTAAATCAAAGTTATTTTAAACAGCATTTGCATCACCATATAAATTAATTGGTATCTAAATTAATAACATCATAAGAAGTACTTTTTCATAAGTTCATATATTCTTTTTTTTATATGGAGGTTGAGGTGGTAAATGGTTGGATTTGCAATCAGAAGGTTGCGAGATCAATTCCGGGCCGGGGAGATAATTTTTTTTTTTAATTCTAATTAATTTTTATAGTATTTTTTATGTAATTTAGTTTTTTCTGAGTATTTTAAGATAATTAAGTAATTTAAAAACACCAAATAATTAACATCTTGACTTTAATCATAAAGAATTAAATTAAATTAGAAAATTGTTATCCAGAGTGGACAAATAATTATTTGATAAAAAACTATTTTTTGTCTTTGCGATGGAACTTTTTGTAAAACTTATTTAAAAATATAAAAAAACGTAAGGCTTTATATTTTTTATTATTATGTTGATACGAAAATGCAAAGATGTATTTCCCTGCTAAAAATTAGTGTATTCAATTTTTCATATTTGTTTCAAGATATACTTTTTAGGTGTGCCTTGAAACGTGTGCAATATTCAAAAAAAAATAGGTAAAAAATTTCATTTTGGCTTCAAAAATCTATTTGATTTTTTCATTCTATTGTTTCGGATCGCAAAAAATTAGCAAAACCGAAAATATCGAAGCCAAATTTTGAAAGCCAGTTTATTAATAATAATAATTAATTAGTAAATTAATTAATAACTTTTACTTAATTTAAATATATTACTTTAATTTACCTATAGAGTTTTTACCGACCTCTTCCTCCAAATCCTTAGAAAAAAATACGGGAAACATTAAAAGATCTTACGTTCCAAGGCACACTAGTTTCATTGCAGGCCACTTTTCCCTACCTGTAGTTAAACAACTTCTCCAATGTTTTTTTTCTATTTGTCTGGTATATTTTATCTTATTAAAGACACTTCTCGTCAAATTAATTATTAAAAAAATATTTTAAAATATGCAATAAATTCAAAATTGTTAAATGGGCATTTTTATTATTTCTTAATATTTGTTTAACCTCACCAAAACTTAAAAATATTTAAAAAAAAATTTATATCTCAGTGATACGAAATCACATAATAAAAATATTTTAAAAATCATTATTTTATCTTTTTTATTATATATTTGTGGAGCATATTTTTCTTGTTTTCATAAAAATATATCAATATTTTCAACTGAAGTTCGTTTTAAGTTTGTTGTATTGCATAAGTAACTTTGGTGCAAATGGTAGCGCGGTCTACTTTAATACAGCAGATCGTAACTTAGATTCGTGTGTTCAATACTCGCTGGCACCAAAAGATTTTTTTTTTTAATATTTAAAGAAACATCCTTAAAGTATGCTGCACATTTTTATTAAATAAAAATGTTAATATATATTTGAAAAAGACCTTCCATGAACTATTGAAAAATAGCATCCATGCACCGTTAAAAATGCTATTAAAGAAGTTATATATTCACTCCATCCGCCCAATGACACGACAATGTTAAAATCATTAATGATTCACCTAAATTTGCACCACATCTGGCTCAGTAGATGTGGTGTTTTTACTACTTCTTCCTCAGCTCTTATTTTGCTGGGTACTTATACCACCACTAGAAGGTGCAATTAATTGCAAAAAATTAAGATTCTTTTTAGTACTTTTTGCTTTTATGCAGATTTTACCAGTTTTTAAAGATTTTAGATACTTTTACTGATTATAACGAGTTTTAAACGATTTTTTCGTACATTTATCGCAGAGTACGTCCATAGCATTCGCATATATTAAAACCATCCATGAGAATAATTAATTGAATGGACTAATTAATTGATGATTTCATTACAATTTGATGGATATCAATTGTAATGAAATTATTTTCATCAGCATTTTTTTAATTAATGGTAATGAATTTCATTGATTTGATTTGATTTCATTGACTAATGGCAAAAATTTTAAATTTCATTACCATTAGTAATGAATTAATTAACCGAAGCAAATTGCAACTGACAGAATGTAAATATGCCAGGTCTGGGATAGATTCCGATAGATTATTTTTTTATGAGAAAACCACAGGGTGTCTTAATTATTTGTTTATCCAAATACGTACGTGAAAATACCAATTTAATCGATCGCATAATAGACTGGAACATTGGTTCAAAATGGAACGATATGGAATGTAACGGGGAACGAGTGTAATCGGAACACTTAACATATTTAGTCCGTTTTGCGACATCTCGCTTAGTTTTCGAAATACGAGCCATTTTACAAAATGACCATAGTTTAAAATATCCAGTATCTCCGAAACCAAGCAAGTTAGAGCAAAACGGACACAATTGTTGCTCCATAGGAATATTATTATACCATTATATTATAAACAGGCTAGGTCAGAGAGATCCCGAGTGATCAATCGTTATCGGATAATAGAAAGTTAGTTCCACGTTCCATTTCGTTTTCCGTATTCAGTGTTACAATTAACAATTTTTAGTGTGATTTAATTAGCATTAGTAGAACAAATGCAAATGCCAACAAATTTCATTACAATTAAATGGTACTGAAATTTGTATGGCATTAGCATTAGTTAACTAATGCCAATGAAATTCCAATGCTATTGACAAAATCCCAAGTATGATTAAAACTTTAAAATTACTTTTGCTTTTATTTCATCTGCATTTTACTTTACATTGTTTTGCAAAACGTGTTTCGCCTTTAACAATCTAATGTTAACCGTTTTGAAATTTCCGAAAACATATTTTCTCCATAAATTTTATTATGTTATGATAGGAAATTACATGTATAGCAATAATTTTTCATTTCAACACACACGCAAAAACTCACAAACAAAAGACCACCTATAAGAGAATTTTATAAGAGAATTTAATACAACAAAAATTCCACATTTATTATACTCAATAACAAGAGTAAACTTATAACAATATACGAATTAAATTTTAAACAAAATGCTTGTAGAATTATTATAAGAAAGGAACAACATTTTAAGTATTTGTATAAGTTTATGTGGAATAAAGTGAACAGAAAAAAATGTGACATGATAAGCTTGGCTAATAAGCCATTAAAAAAGCATAAATTGTTGTATCTTGTTAATAAATTTTCAGTTAACCAAAGTAAATAACAAGAAGGCATTTATTTTAAGAATAACAAAAATATTTTGGAAGATACTAAAGAGAATAAAGTCTATATAATATTTATCGATGGTTATGAATTGCAATAAATGCTTTGAAATCGCCTGAAATGCTTAAAGCCGACTCCCATATCACAGCCAGCATATTTCTTCCCCTTATTCAAAATTTCTGGAGCACATACGAACTTCACTCGAATTTAAAAGAAGGCCTTATAGTTAACATCCCCAAAATAGGAATGTAGGAACTGGACGGGCATCAACATCCTTAGTGCAGTTAATAAAGTAATAGCCCAGATAATAAACAAGAGAATATCCGACCTTAGACCCGAACAAGCTGGCTTCCGGCCCCAAAAGTCTTGTGTAGACCTCATCAATTGTCTACGTATAATTTTAGAACAATCCACAGAACTTCGCTCACCGCTTTACCTGGTATTTATAGACTTTGAAAAAGCTTTCGATACAATAGATCAAAACGCGCTCTTGCCTGCAAAGGGGTTCCTCCTAAAATCATTAGGCTTACCCAGTCTTTATACTTTGATGTTAAATGCTGCGTTGTCCTCAATAATGCTCTGAATAGCAGTTTTAATGTCGTGGCTGGCGTCCGCCAAGGCTGTGTGTTATCGCCCTTGCTTTTTAACATCGTTCTAGATGTTGTAGTTCGCAATGCTACTAGAGTAAATAGAGGTATCAGCTGGGGTCTCAACCAGCAACTCAACAGCCTTGAGTACGCAGACGATATCTGCTTACATTCCCACAGCTATGAAATTATGAAATCGAAGCTAAAGTGCCTCGAAACAGAGGCAGCAAAAGCTGGCCTGAAAATTATCAAGATTAAAGTAATGCACTGCAATACCGTGAACAGTAACAAATTTCGCATAGGAAATATTGAATTGGAAGAGGTCACGTCATTTTGCTACCTGGGTAGCATTTTAGCAAATACAGGTGGTTCCAGCAAGGATGTTGCGTATCGAATATCTAAAGCCAACTGATGATTCGGTACCCTCCGGTCAATATAGAAATCATCTGCATTTTCCAGGTACACTAAGATAAGCATCTTTAACTCCTGTGTCAAATCTGTGAATGCGAGACGTGGAACACAACAGAACACGAGATAAACTCACTACAAGTGTTTGTTAATCGATGTCTCCGAAGAATCCTAAAAGTTTTTTGGCCTAACACCAAATTCAATGCAGAACTTTGGAGACAAACAAACCAGCGGGCAATCCATATTGAAATAATGAATCGCAAATGGCGTTGGATTGGTCACACGCTGGGCAGACCTACAGGTAACGTTGCTAAAATCGCCAGTGAGTGGAACCCACAGGGTAGGACGAGAAGAGTCTCACATGGCGACGTCAACAGAATAGTCATATCTACTGATCAAAGCTGGGGAGAAGTGAAGAGAATATCATCCAACCGGTCCGAATGGAATAAATTCGTTGTGGCCCTTTGTTCCCAATAGGAACCACAGGACATAATATATATATGAATTGATACACACGCCATACGGCTTTTTCATCATACAGAAGTTAACTGACAGCTTTTATGACTTTTGTATTTTAAATATCTTAAATTTTTCTTACAAATAAGTGCAATTATTTTTAAAAAAGTCCTATAGCACATTATGTATTCAAATGTATTATAATATAATAATGACAATAATAATGGCGGTGATGATATTTTAAAGCTGCAGAAGTAGTATTAAATTTTATAACCCAATAATAATCTTCATCGTTACCACCAGCGCCATCATATAAAATAACAGAAATTATATTCTTAATACTTTATATAAATTATATATTTAATTTATGTTAATGGGCTTGCAATAAAAATTGTCTGTTCTTAGTCACATTTAGCAACATTTTAAAAGAATTTTTTTTTTATATTAGTTTATTAAAGAAAAACATGAAGTTAATATAAGTTTTAGTAATTTATGTCATAATATATAGAATCAGTTGCGATTTCAGGGGGCAAAAGAGGGTTTTAAAGAAAAATACACATAGAGAAAAATGTAGGTGTTTGACAACTGAAATTCGGTTATTTCGACTTAAATTCGGTTATTACGAATTTATGTGGGTTGGTACAACTCAACACTAGTTTTCACAACGAAGTTCAGTTAATTCAACTGAATTCTAATTGCAACACCGAAAATATTCAGAAATCTAATGTAAATATCGTTGTACTAACTGAATTTATAAGTTGTTACCATTAAAATACACTTTTCAATTCGGTGGGCACTTTATTTCTCTGTGTGTATAATACCAAAATTTTTAGAATTATGAGTTTTCCTCACTAAAGCTATCTTATGTTTGAAATCTTAAAAAACCGATTAAACTTAAATCATTTTTTGAATCAAACAAATTTTCTGCTCGACAACGTTCCTAAAGAAAAAAAAACTAAAATTTCATATTGGACAATCTCTTCTGTTTATGTATTGGAAAATGTCATACAATTAAAAAAAATTATATAATTCATATTGTAATATAAATTTCTTTTTTTTAAGAAACAAACGTAATTTTAATATTTCAGCACAAAATTTAGGATTTCTATAAACAAGTTATTGAATATTTCCTGTTATAACGATTTATGTCATACCGCAGTATTATTAATTTGTTTATCAAATCATTGCAAAGGTTTATGGATTCAAATAAAAAATATTTTTAAATATTTGTTTATCAAAAACAAGTTGTTGAGTTTTATGTTAAAGTATTGCAATATTGATAAACATAATATGATTGAATATAATACAAGGGTTATTGATTTCACTCTTATTGTAAGCAATAGGAATTTTCCTTATATTTCTTGCGTGTAATGCATTTTACGCACAAGTTTATAAAAGAATATGCATTTTATTTCAATATACCATTATCAAATTTAAAAAAATTCTATTCCATAATCTTTATTTGTCGAATGTTCTTGTCATTTTGCATCATTACTTTCGATTTAAATAAAATTATTAGTGACTAACCGAACAGTTCGATAAGAAATTGTATAAAAAAAAATTTTGCTGATGGAAAAATGTTTGTTGGGGCAAAATGTTGAGTTTCAAATTTAAGCGAGAGTCCAAAGTTAAACAACGAAATTAATTTTTGGCTGCTGAACTTTCATCAGAATTGTAAAAATTTTAGCATTCAGTGTGCTTTACAAGCTTTTGTCCCTAATGTTGACATTCACAATCGCAAAAAATAGGTTCAACAAACATTTTTCCACACAGAAAGAATTTTGTTGAACTAAAAATAATATACATAATATTTTTTAGAATTTGTTAAATACGGAATTTAGGACATTTAATTGTAATAAAAAAAATAATGAAATTTTTCAGCAAGTAAATGAAACTTCTCTTTACAAAATTAACGAAAATATTAAGAAAATTAATGAAAAGCAATGAAAATGAAAATTATTCAAGTTCGAGGCCATACTCTATATTTCTTTATTCGGATATTGTCATAACAAATAATCTTTACAGTTTTTGTTTAACAATTTATTAATTGACCACTGTTAGGAACGTGTTGATAGATCTATTTCGGGCATTTTCTAGGTTCCCATCATCAGAACATGTTTTGAAAGAAGTGACAATACAATGCAAAACATCAAACATTCATATAACCTAGTTTTCCCACTAAATGTAAACTTATATATGAGGTCGAAATTAAAGATTATCACCATTGATCGCAAATAAATTGAATACTTGTTCTCTTTACACGGTCAGTCCAGTGATATTTTAAGTATTTTTCATTGCGACCACATTTTAAAGCTTTAACTTTTACACATCTTGCTTATTTTTAGCGTCCATGATTCTACTAAATACAGAAGAACAGACCAAAATGTAGCCTTTAAGATATCTTAAACGTAGAGGTAGGTTAATTACTCGGTTTCAGAAAACTTTTTTGTATTTCAAAAACATAAATCTGGCCATTTTTATTCTGCACTCAATTTGAATATTATCCATGGTTGTGTTGTGGGAGGTGTTTGTAAAGGAATGTTTTTTCTGCGGATAATCATGTCTTTGGTTGTTTCGAAATACATCTTTAATCCATACTTTTAGCTGCTCTTATTTACTACTTTGAGTAAGTATTGTAAATCTGGTATTCTATCAGCGATAATAGTGGTGGCATCTGTGTACCGTTCACTTTAATACCCATTTCCAACCCATCAAGTACGTCTTGAAAAATTACTTCAGCATAAATATTAAAGAGAAGTGGCGACAAGATATATCCTTGCCTTACACACCTTTGAATTTCAATGTTTTTCGTTATTCCATGTTTTGTTTTAATATTGGCTTTATCTTGCCACATTCAGAGAAAAAAGTTTCATCTTATTGATGATATTGTTTCATAAATCGTTTATCACAAATGATTCATCATATTTATGAAGTTTTCATAAATAGGAAGAAAAGTTTCATAAAAATTTATGACAAGTGTTTTATATATCTTCATCATTTCATAAAAAAGTTTCCTAAGCATTGTAAAAAATGTTAGCTTCTAATTGAAAATTTTATTTGAAATTTGGAAAATATCATTTGCAATTAAAGACTAAATCATAATTGGCTTAAGTTAGTTAAGTCAGGTGTTGGTAAAAAATGAAAACTTGGAAATGCAACTATTTAAATTTAGAAACAATTTTCATTTCCTACCAACACCTGACTTAAGTCACCTTATACCATTAGAAATTATTTTAAATTTGCAAACACCAATTAAAAATTATTGGACTTTTGGACGCAGATCACGAATATTCCTAAGATTATTAAAGTTAGCTATAGTTAAAGAAATATTTGCAAAACACTTTGCTTAGGAAATTTTAATTTTTTGATAAACTTTTTGTAAAATAATACAAAATTTTAAATACGCAACGCAACTTTTTGCAACATCAAATAGTATTAACTCTGCTCTTTAACTTAATATAGTACACGTGCGATAATATTCTCTATGCATCTATTTAAAGTTGAAATTTCTCATTTTTCACGATATCGTTAATGACATAGTATATAAAACGTAAAGAAAATCCAAGACTTTAATACGTATTTTTAGTGGACATCACAGAGTACTTAATTTATGAAAGAACTCACGTACTTTCTCTTCTAGTTTAACAAAAAAAATGGCTTAAAAAAATTTATTTATTTGTATGCCTTAAAAATATGGAGTCTGTGACAAGTCCTAACTAATAAAATTCGGATAAAAGCATGTTTAACACATGCTTTGTAATTAATAATAACTTAGTTCCAGTTAGGGATAGGTTAGGTAGGTTAGGTCGAAAAGAGGATTCGGAGAAGGGAAATGCTTCTCAAATCCGACTCAAGTCCCTGAGGAATTACACTTAGGCCAGAATGTTGGCTTGTTGTGCGCTCTAAAATATCGGTCCCATGTCTTATTCCTACCCCAGGAAGTCCCGGATCCTGTCAATTGCCGGGCATTCACAGAGATAGTGTTCCAAGGTCTCCTTGTCCTCTCCTTGTCCTCTCCACAGGCTCTACACACTCCCGAGTCCGCTCTACCAATACGGTGGAAATGGGTCCTCAGTGTCGAGAGTCCCGTGAGGATTTCCATCAAAAGACTCAGTTCTTTCCTACTAAGATTCAGAATTTCCCTCATCCTCTCCCTGTCCGGGTTGCCCCAGAATTCCAGTTAATTAAAGTGCGTTTTCTTAAAAATAACGATTTCAGTGATGCTCGCTAAAAATGTTTTTTTTTTTCATTTATCCCATAGAAAATACATCTCTAAAATTTTGCAAATTCGATGAAAGGGTTTTATACTATTTACAAAAAATTAAAATAAGTAAAGTTTTCACTTTAATTGCAAGGATATTATACATCCTTCACCCAATCACAATTAATTGATATTAATTTTAATGCTCAAAGTCCATACTTAAAAACCATATTAGTTTATTTTTACAAACAGAGAAAGAAAGTGCTAACCGAATTGAAAAATGCATTTTAATGGTAACAATTTATTAATTCAGTTAGTATAACTATATTTGCATTAGATTTCTAAATATTTTTGGTGTTGTAACTAAAATTCTGTTGAATTAACTGAACTTTGTTGTGGAAACTAATGTTTAGTTGTACCAACCGACTAGAATTCGTCAAAACCGAATTTGAGTCGTAGTAAGCGAATTTAAGTTGGCAAATTGATGAATTTTTGTCTGTGTGTAGCATTTTTTTTGTTAAAATTAAATAATTACATTTTTATTAAACAAAATTTAACTTCAAAAATTACATTATCAGTTTTATGATAATGTTTTAGAACACAAAACTCGACCTGGCGATAGCTCAGAGGGCTAAAGCGCTCTGTCTAACGTGTAGTGCGAGTGCATGTGGCATTAGAAATCAGTGATTGCACAGAAAATTTCATATAGACGCAATCGAACAAATCAAAAACATAACAAATATTACATTATTCAAAAAATTCAAAAAAAGGGTCACTGACGAAGGTTCAATACCAGAAACTGCGCAGTCTGATTCAGAAAAAATTTAAAATTTGCAATGTAGTTATGATTTTTAGAAAATACACTCATTATTCTCTACCACGCCTTTCACAATTAAATTAAATAAAATTGCATATTAACTATAGTTTTAATTGCAATTGTCTGAAAAAGACCTTAAAATTCAAACTCAAAGAATAAATTCATATTTAGATTTAAACCACGGAAATTAAATTATTTAACTTAATAAAGTAATAAACCGAATGAGAATTAATAAAATATAGTTAAAATTAATATAAAATATGTATTACTTATTCATAAAGATTTATAAAAAAAATAAATAAATAACAACAATATAAAAAGCATAAAAAAATGTCAAGCTAGTTCCGAATTTGAGCAAATATTTAATTGAGTCAATTAATTTTTAAATTGACAACTTCTAAAATTTTCAACAAATGTAATTGAAAAAGTAGGGATATATATTTTTCCATGTAATAGAAAAGTAACCAGTTAGGTATTATAAAGTTTTGCTGGGGTTGTCGAATATTTTTAAAATGTCTCATACGCATTGCTTCTTTTTATAGGATATCTTCATAATTGCCGTTCGTGTAATGATCATCATACATGATCATCATGAGGTTTGTATTTCTCCTTATTTTTTTTTTTTTTTTTAGTTGTTTCTTATTTCAACTACATGCTATTTCGAGTTTTAATCAACAGGCGGTATTCATATTATTTCGACATTTCATTTAACAAACTTTAAATTTATGAGTTTTTAAATAACCCACAAACAATCATCGCTTCATATTTTATATTAAGCATACATATAATAACAGCAACAAAAACAAAAAAAAAAAAAAATGCCGCTTTTACAATAAAGAAAAAATTTGCAAAAAATTTAAATCAATTTTCTTGTACAAATATGGCTTATTTAAAAAGAAACTTTTTTTTTTTGTTAATTAATAATTTACACGTAATTAATAATTAAGGCTAAGTATTTGTGTAGGTTGACAATTATTTTTCTTTCTTTCTTAGCAGCCGATAGGGAAGTTTATGATACATTGTATTGTTCAACAAGTTTTGTTTATCATATAAATTACTTAATTAAATTGCTTGTTAATAATGTAAAGTTTGTGTTTTAAGTCTTTTGTTTTTTTAATATAATTGCTACACAAATTGTGCATTAATGTTTAAAGCTTAAGTATTTTGTTGTGTTTAATTGAAATTTGTTTACACATAAATTAACAAAATAATTATAAACTGGGAGTTTAATGAAGTAAAACTCCCAATACTCAAGGCAACTTTTAACTAACTACATTTTCAAGGAATAAATTTGTTATGTAAGGAAATGTTCGCTGATGTGGCCTGTTCGGTAAAGTGGATCTTTCTTTTTTTTGTTGTATGGTTACATGTATATGCCAAAACTGCAAAATTTTATTAAGTTTTATTTCCTCTATATCTACAGGGTGGGCCAAAAGTTACCATGGGGTTTAAAAGTTTAATGTCTTTTTCGTTTATTAATTTTTTTTTTTTTTCAGATTATATAATAGTATACAAAATGAAAATTTTTTTTCACTAAGTATGAAAAATAATGTCTCTTAAATGACCACCGTTTTCAGGCTCGTTTTAGAGCATTTTCCATAACATCTTTCAAAATTTGTGGCTGTAGCGTTCGAATTTCTGCAACAAAGTTTGCCTTGAGTTCAAGGATTGTCTCTGGCTTGTTCACATACACTCGCTCCTTCAAATAACCCCAAAGAAAATAGTCGGGAGCCGTCAAATCTGGCGATCGCGCTGGCCAAATAATTTCCGAATTTCTGGAAATTAATCGCTTTTCAAAAATTTGACTTAAAAGTGCCATTGTGTCCCGGGCAGTGTGGGCAGTGACTCCGTCCTGCTGAAACCACATACCAGGTCTGTTTTCAAAAGCAGGACGTAAACAATTTTCTATCATAAACCGATACCGCTCTCCATTTACGGTTACAGCACTTCCATCTTCATTCTCGAAGAAGTAAGGCCCAATGATCCCACACCATACTGTACACCTAATGGGGTGCGATTGGCGTTGATGAATGGCTCTTGGATTTACAGAACCCCAGAACCTGCAGTTCTGCTTATTAACAAAACCATTCAAATGAAAATGAGCTTCATTACTCATAATCAAATTTTCAATAAAGTTGATTCCATTTCTGGCCAACTGTTGAAATTTAACTGCAAAATTTAGACGTTGCCGATGATCTGCGGGTTTTAATTCTTGCACCAATTGCACCTTATATGGGTGTAACTGTAAATCTTTTTTTAAAATGCGCCGTAGTGACGTACGAGACATTCCTAGCTGAGCAGAACGCCTTCTGGCAGATGTTTCTGGTGTTTCGTTCACACTTTGCTGTGCTCGTTCAATATTTTCCGCAGTGCGACTTAAACGTGGTCTAGCATGTTGCCATGTTGGTGATGACGATCAACTAAGGCGAAATTGTGACGTTAAAATGTCGACGATATGCTCTTTGCTTTAAAATAATTGATCTCTGATTTAAATAATATAACTCTATTATTCTGGTTCTTTGTTCAGTTGTGAATCTCTCCATTATTTATTCTCCAAGTGATATTTATATAATCTGAAAAAAAAAAAATAAAAATATATAAACGAAAAAGTTATTAAATTTTTAAACCCCATGGTAAATTTTGGAGAACCCTGTATTTAAAAAAAGTTTGAAAATGAATGCACACATTTTTCTTACACTCAGAATATAATGATGTTTACGGTTTGTAGTTAAATAAAAGCGTACTCAGTTGAGCTTAAAATGAAAGAACATGCATTCTTTTTCAAATGAATATTTTTTTTCAACTTTTTTGTACATTTGTTCAAAGTAATTTACTACCATTTACAGAAAGAGAATATTGTGGTTTATTTGTTTCCGTTGCAGTTATTATAAACTCAAATATTTTTTTCAAAAAAAAAAAAAATTCAAAAACTTCATGTATGCTTTTTTATTAAAATGGTTTGTTTATATACAAAATTATTTTAAATTGAATTACAAATTATAAATAAACAAAAATCTAAAAATAGAATTTTTGTGTTTGTTAGTGCTGTCACTTCTGAATATAATATACAATAACAGAAAAGCTAATAGGAAAGAAAACTGCAATTTAGCTGCATTATATTCGAGGCCATTAAAAGGGTCCAAAAAAATGAAAGCGATTTCTAAAGTCAAGGCTAGTTTGGGTCCTTTGTATGTAAAAACATTTAATATGAAGTTTGGTGCCGATTGGATAAAGAAAACACGAGGCGGAAATCGATTGAAAATTGAAAGTGTGTTTTGTATGGGTGAAAAATGGCTTTTTTGAGTTTTTTCAAAAAATTGTTAATATTGAAGCAGTTTTTATTCCATATTATAAATTAATAGAGACGAAGACAAAAAAGGGTTTTCAAAAAGATATAAAAATCCAAAATCGCTTGAGAATTACCCGAGTAAAAAAAATACCCCAGACCACTAATGTGCCAAATAACACTTGATAAAACATTTCGAGCCCACATCCTAAACGTTTTTGACCCATTGCTGGACCCATTAACTGTTAGATATGAAATATTTAATTTTTAGGATGTCGGTATCCTGTCCTAAGGTGTCGTCAAAAACCAACAATATTTTTGGGGTATTTTTCAAATCTCCAATTTCAAATTTTAAAAAATTTTGTTCAACAAAATTAAAAAAAAAAAGTTTCGCACACTTAGGTCTCATTAAGTATAAAATTTAAAAGAGAAATACCAAAAATTACACATATCCCCCGTTTAATTTAGTAATGGCAGCTATTTAAATTCGGCGGATTTCGAGGAAAACGCTTTTTTTTGCACAGAATTCGATCATAAAGATAAATTTTTAGGTAATTAAATTAAATAAAGTAAATCGTAAATCTATATTTTGTTATTTATAATTAAAAAATGTTACCTCTATTATGCAGATATTTGAAAGAAACTGCGTTTTTTTAATGTTAAAAAATATAGCTAACAGTTAATGGGTCCAGTAAGTAAAAAAAAGTATTTTGGTATTTAATTTCGAAAACGTTTAGGATGTGGGCTCGAAATGTTTGATCAAGTTTTATTTGGAAAATTAGTGGTCTGGGGTATTTTTTTTTAATCGGGTAATTCTCAACCGATTTTGGATTTTAATATATCTTTTTGAAAACACTTTTTTGTCTTCATCTCGATTAAGTTATAATATGGAATAAAAATTGCTTCAATATTAACAATTTTTTTAAAAAACGCAAAAAAAGCCATTTTTTCCCCATACAAAACACACTTTCAATTTTAAATCGATTTCCGCCTCGTGTTTTCTTTATACAATCGGCACCACACTTCATATTAAATGTTTTTACATACAATGGAACCAAACTAGCACATGGCTTGACTTTAGAACTCATTTTGAAAAACGGCCACACAAAGTTGAACACCTCTAGAGGCCATACTTGGGTGTGATCGCTAAACGGTCATGACTTAGTATTGTTACGTTTGTAATGTAAGATGAGCGCAGGTTTGATTCTTACAGCAGCAGGTTGTTGAAAAATATATCGTATAGACACAATCTGACAATTAAAAGACACAAATAATAGTACAATGGAAAATCACTGATGACGTATTTCCATAAAAAGAGGCAGATACTAGTCTATTCTGATTTAAAAATTAATAAATAGTGTTTATAGTTTTTAAAGAAAAACGTTTATTCTTCTTCTTAACTTCAAGATTTCTAAATTACAAGATATTGAACAATTTTTCACATGTAGTGTGTTTGTAGAAAAAAAAAAACAAACCTAAACAATAAAACAGAAATAATAAATTTTAATAAAAAAAAACAGACGATTTTTTTGAATAGTTTTTTTGAAAAAAAAATTTATAACAACTGTAATGGAAACAAATAAACGACAATATTCCGTTTTTGTGGTTCAATTTGTATGAAATTTTAAATAAATGAAAATAATAAATAAAACTAAAAAAACGGTAAATGGTAGTAAATTATTTTGAACAAATGTATAAAAAAGATGAAAAAAATATTTTTTTTAAAAATTAAATTCATATTCCCTTATTCGTAACGCAATTGAAAAACTGTTTTTTTTTTTTTTTTTTTTTTCTTAAAAAAGAGAGGCAACACTCAGGAAATACTTCCTATATTTAGTGTGTTGCTTTCTTTGGAAAGGGATAGTATAGAGATGAAAGGTGGGGAAAGATGAAGGGCTTCAGACATGGCAACACTGTAATTGCGCGAGATGATAAGACTTAGAACAGTTGTTGCTCACCACCTGATGGAGAGTTGGCGAACTTTATTGAAGCTTTTTGGTTCATAGCCCTGATTCATTATTTTACTTCGGTGGGGTTAATTGCTATGGGAACACCGAAGGTGGACATTGCGATACGTATGAGAGATAGAAAAAACTCATACATATTATTTTGATGTTGCCGGCACCGGGGATCGAACCCGGGACCTTCTGTGTAAAAGTCCAACGCGCTAACCATTACACCACAACGCCCACTATTAGCATTAGATTTCCGAAATTGTTGGGTGTTGCAACTGAAATTCAGTTGAATTAACCGAACTTTGTTGTGAATAATAATGTTCAGTTGTACCTACAGACTGAAATTCATAATAATAGAATTTGAGTTGTAGTAACCGAATTTCAGTGTGTACAA
Organism: Delia radicum; assembly: GCA_021234595.1. Classification (NCBI taxonomy): domain Eukaryota; kingdom Metazoa; phylum Arthropoda; class Insecta; order Diptera; family Anthomyiidae; genus Delia; species Delia radicum. Next base: position 57,806,870 of record CM037854.1, read on the forward strand.
TTTATCATCCCATTTCGCAATCGATCAGACTAATCTGACCAATTATTTTGTGTGAAAAAGAAAAAAAAAATGTGGTTTGTTGGAAAAACGCGAAATGTGACTTAAATTTATACGATAGCATGCGAAAAATATGTAAATATCGTACATATAATGTGTACTACAATTCAGTCAAAAAAGTTAATATTTGTGAAATTTATTTTAACAAATATTTTCATTACAGGAATGTCAACAAAATATTTTCAATTTTGAAATGTTGAGGTTAAGTAGAAGAATAAATGTTTTTGTCTCAAAATTATAAACACTATAAATTTTTAAATCAGACTAGACTAGTTTCTGCCTATTTTTGTGGACAGGAGTCATCAGTGATTTTCCATTTAAATTGTATTATTATTTGTGTATTTATAATTGTCAGATTGTCTCTATATGATATATTTTTCAACAACCTGCGCCTGTAAGAATCAACCCTGCGCTCTTCTTACATTACAGACATAACAATACCAAGTTATGACCGTTTAGCGATCACAAACAAGTATAGCATCGAATTTATTGCAGCTGAATTGCAGTTTTCTTTCCTATTAGCTTTTCTGTTATTGTATATTATACTCAGTAGTGACAACACTAAAAAATTTTTCGTGCGCCCCGGTAGGCTAGTTGGTAGCGTGCTGGCTTATCAGTGCGGGGGTCGTGGGTTCGATTCCCACCAGAGGCACTGGTCTGTTTTCGCTACAACTCGCCGAAGGCCATAGCAGCTAGTGCTCGGTTAGGGTAATAGTATATAATTTGTTATTATATGATTAGTAATTAATAAAAAAAAAAAAAAAAAAAAAAATTTTTTTTTAATTTTCAAATATTTGTACATTCACAATATTAGTTCTGCTACCGATTCAAGGTTAGTTGTAAAGTTATCTGTAAAGTTAGTTTTCAAATGAATAATCAATACATAGAACCAATTAAAATATCGATACACTCATAGAAATAAACCTGTGAAAATAGCAGAAAAAGCTATAAAAATTAAAATTACCTTGCAGAAAAAAATACTAAATTCAGCTAATTTTTTGCTTAATACTAATGAAATAAGAAAAGCAAATATAAATCAGTGAACTTTACAAAATTTTAGTAATATTCGATGTGAATTTTAATTAATTGAAAATAGCATTTTACTCTGTAAAATTAGCAAAAGCTTTTACTAAATAATTGTAGACTCAAAATGGCAAACAAAAGCCGTAATATTAACAACATCTAGTAGAAAAAATTCGTGGAATGCAAATAACAGTTTATTTTGCTAAAGTAAACAGAAATTTTTGTTTAAAAACTGGAAATTGCTGATTTCAGAAGGGCAGACTTTTATTCGCATTAAAAAAAACTTTAAAAATGTAACATTTTTCAATGATTTCTTTGTCTACTAATATTTAGTAAATGTTTTTGTTAATTTAGCAGATTATTTTGTTACCTTCAGTTAACTAAAACTTAGTTCAAATATAACTAAATATTTGTAAATTCAACATATTTGTTTTTGTTATTCTTATATTACTAATATTTAGTAAAAATTTCTATTATTTTTAGCAGGGTTTTCTGCAAGGTAATTTTAACTAATTTTTAGTAGCTTTGTTTTTTTTTTGCTATTTTTACAGGTTTATTTCTATGAGTGTAGTTTAAAAAACAAACTATAGAAATATACGTACCTTCCTTAATTAAATATTGGCATTTAAATTTGAATTTTTTTCGTTTTCTCTTTCAAAAAAAAGTTCCAATAATTCCAACAATATTGTTTACAAAAATAGTTTGTTTAAATACAAAATAATTTCAATTGAGTTTACAAGAAATTCAAACAAACAAACAAATACAAATATTGGCTTGTGTATGGGTTCAGTTTTCTAATTATAAAAAACAACTTTTAAATATCAAAATCAAACTAAAAAAATAGTTTTATTTTACGTTTTGTCCGTTAAATATTCAAGATTGTTTTAAAAGACTTCGGTTGTTTTTAATAAATTCAAAATATTTTAAATATAATGGAAAATCAGTAGTTCTTTTTTCATTGTGTTTTCATTTAAATTAATAGTTATTTTTAGGTAGTTTTCAACGTAATCATATTGTGAGTGTATGAATTTAATTTTTTTTTTTGTATTCTTGCTTATACACAACGATACATTGATCGATTTTGAAATTGAATGATAACTTGTGAAAAAAAAACTGTGAAATATACGAAAATCTGAGAAAACGTGGATTTACTTGTTAATGCTGCACATTTATTAACCAAATTTGCTACCCGGATGTTAGTGAGGGTCTTTTATATATATTCCATAAAAAACCTGACATTAACTCTCGCCACGAATTGCAAATATTTTATAGTTTTTAAATCTCTACATTTTTGTGTTTAATTTGTTATAAAGATCTTTTTTGTAGCTTTTCATCTTATAAAGTTATGATAAATACATAATGTAAAATTTTTTTCGTAAGTATTCTTTACTTTCTGCTTCGTTTCTTTTTTCGTCCGAATAACAACCTATGAAATTTTTTACTATAGATTAATAAGCGCACACATAAAATTGGGGTCTTTTTTCATTTTTTGGGGCTTTATTTCATTTTTTTGGGACCTTATTTCATAATGAAATAAGGCCCCAATTTGAGAAAAGAAATAAGTCCCCAAATAATATTTTTGGGGTGTTATTTCATTTTCTTAAAAATCAAAATTTTTAAAGAATGTAAGCAACCAATCTCATTCAAAGCACGCAGAAAAGACTTTATTTCGCGAAGCCGCCTGCCTCGTTCTACGGAGGAAAAAGCTCCTAAGAGCCACCCAGAAGAACTTGTTTTTCAAATCAGATGTCGAATCCGTTGAAATCTTATATATTTAAGACATCAAGTAACATTTATTTGACCTGTCGTAACTTTTTATGTCCCAAAATACCAACCAAGATTTATTGTTTTTTAATGATTATTTTTTTAAAAGTCTATTTTATTAAAAATTGTACGTATATATTAGTGTCTAAACGTTAAATAAACAGAAGATAAAAACAATCAATTAGCTGTTTAAATGAAAAAGCTATGACTGGTCAAATTATATTACTTATTGTCTTAAAAATAAGATTTCAACGGATTCGACATTGGATTTGTAAAAACAAGTTTTTCTGTTAGGGTTTTTTCGTCCGTAGAACGCGGCAGACGGCTACGCGAAATAAAGTTTTTTTCTGCGTGCGACACAAAAAACAAACTATCAATCGTTTGCTATATTTTTTTTTAGGGTACAAGAATAATCTTCCAGTGAATATTGTTTAAAATAGTTTTTTAGTGAAATATTTTTAATGTTCATATTTACAAGTTTCATTTACTAATTTTTCTTATGTTCTTGCCGTCAAACAGCTGAGGACACTTTGCAGATATATACACAAAAACTATGTATTAATTAGGAATAAAAAAAATATTTTAATGTAATAAATAATTGAGTTTTTTTATTTTAATTGGGGCCTTATTTCATTTTCGAAATGAGGCTTTACTTCATTATGAAATAAAGCCCCAAAAATTGCGGCGTTATTTCATTATATTTTGGGGTTTTGTTTCATTTTGTTGGGGCTTTTTTTCCTTTTTTGTTTTGGGCATTGTTTCATAATGAAATAAAGCCCGAAAAAATGGGGAGTTATTTCATTTTTGGTTTGGGGACTTATTTCATTGGGGCCTTATTTCATAGAGCCACAAACTTATTACACCACAACAGATTCCATGGACATGATTTAGAACCTATTCCACGCAACCTAAATATAAGGTTCAAATGACATATACCCAGTTTCAGAACTAGTTCCCAAACAGTTTCTGGGGAAAACCAGTCTTCTATGAAGCTATATATGCAGGTGATTTGTTATTTCTTTTTATTTAAATAATAAATTACTATATTCCTTGAATTTATTCTGATAATACAATAATTGAATATAAATGATATAAAATTAACTATCATTCGTTATGTTGGTACAATCATCATTATTGAGTTAACAAGTGATAATGTCATTTCACGACATTTGTTTTTAGTACCGCATATGATATAGTCATAGTGGAAAATTTAATATGTTCTATAAACATTTAAATTTTTCAGTTATATTAGTTTTTTGTTTTTATACACATCGAGATTATTTTTATGTTATTTTCAATTTCTAACGAGCTTTCAACCTCCGTATATTTACAAAAATAAAGCAAATCAAACATATTAGCTAGGTTGATACTAGTATTTCGATCTGGCTAAAGATCTCATCAGAACCCGAAGTTTTAGAAAAGTTAGAGCCTCCATAATAGGCAGAACTTTAACAAAAAACCTATTAATAATCAATTTTGCTCCATTCTTGTCTTCTTAGTAATCAAGCACGTGGTTAGGTCTTTTCCTAACAAGCATCATGACGTTACTAAACTTTGAAGACCAAAAATGTTCTATTTATATAAAAAAATTTTAGTTTGTACTCTGGCTCAAGTAATATTTTTTACAGTTATATTAGTTTTTTGTTTTTATACACATCGAGATTATTTTTATGTTATTTTCAATTTCTAACGAGCTTTCAACCTCCGTATATTTACAAAAATAAAGCAAATCAAACATATTAGCTAGGTTGATACTAGTATTTCGATCTGGCTAAAGATCTCATCAGAACCCGAAGTTTTAGAAAAGTTAGAGCCTCCATAATAGGCAGAACTTTAACAAAAAACCTATTAATAATCAATTTTGCTCCATTCATTTTTATTTATAACAAATTGTTAAAGTAATTTTCCTTATCTTTTCCCAAGTTGAGGCTATTATATACACCCAATTTTAAAAGCCCTTTTTATAACAAAATTTGTGTACAGCCTACATTTCAAAGCCTCCAAGGTTAAATTATTTTGTCGCTAGTGGGGTTTCTTTCCCTGCTAAAAATGAGTAATTTGCAATTCCACTCAAATTTAAATTTGATAAAAAATAAAACAATTTGATATAAAAAAAATTTAATGATATGCCAAAAAAAAAATCTAGTTCGTGTCTTAAGTCTTTTGTTTTTTCCTAAACATTTATCACTCATTTGTTTAAAAAACCAAAAAAAAAAAAAAAAACAGCAAAAATATTTGCCTTTAAGCTTAATATGCTTGTTGCCATAATGTCTAGCAAAAATTTTAAAAGCTGAAAAGTTAAAAACAACACAATAAATTAATAGGTGTTAGTAACAATCAAACAAAGAAACCATATTTTTAAGTTATTTTTTTATAATATTTTCTTATAGTAATTTTGCTAATGATGTAGGTATTGATTGTATTTTAAATATTGCCAACATGTCTGGCTTTTTTCAAATATTAATATTAACAATAAATTCCAAAACAGAACAAACAAAAAATATCTCATGTTGAAAAATAATACATACAATCTCTTATTTAAGAAGTTCGATAAACCAAACCAATGATTTTCAATAATGAACGGTTATTTTTGATTTTTATTTTTTGTAGCCTCGAGCTACTTAATCTAGATAAAAACAACTTAAAATAAATTTCATAAAAAATGTATTAAAAAAATAAAAAAAATAAAGAAACAAATGATTTGTTTTTTTAACAAAATTATATTGAAATTTGTATATCGCCTTTGGTGTATTTGTGGATTTCGAAAACAACTCAATATTTTGTTTTTTTTGTTGTACTACAAAACAGAATTAAATTTAAGCTTTTTAATGGAATTCTTATCATGTTGTTGAAATAATAAAAAACATATTATTATTGTTATTAATTACTTTGTTGTATTGGTTTTTTTTGTAAGAAGACAATTCCGAGTTTTAAAACCAAATGTCGGTCTGGTTCTCCATTATATTTTAAGTTTTATACTCTATCCTTGTAAAATGACTTGTAGAAAAAAAAAATTATCTTTTATTTTATGAAAAAAAAAATATACTTTCAGCTAGATATCAATTAAGCCTTTATACGAGTATAAGTTGAAAAAATATAGAAAAAAAGGCGCGTAACTTATTGATGATGAAATGTTTATAAAAAGAAACCCCTTCTTCTTAAATATTTACGTGTAACGTACACACATATAATTTAACTGAAAACATTTACGTTTTTATTTTAAAACACTCCTTAGTGTTAACTTTGTTTACAGATATCAGTTAACGAGGATTGGCTGAGTTGTTTTAATAAATAAAATAAGTGGATAAAAGTGAAAATTTTAAAATTTTAAAAACTTTTGAAAGTTTAAGTTTGTCAACAGACTCATGTGCCTATTCATAAAAAATAGTCTGTGACTCTAGTTGTGACTGTATTCCACAATGTGTTCGTTACAAAAAGTTACAGAAATTTTCATCTATTTCAAATTATGATTAAAAAATAAAAAAAGAAGACATTGCAGTTGGCAAAAAAAAAAATTATTTGTTTTTAATGGTATGGCCATACCGCTAAAGCCAGGAACTTGAAATTTGGAACGTGGGTTACTAAGTAGGAGTAGACAAAAAGGCAAAAAGTTAGCGTACTCGACAAATCACTAAATCGAGGAACTTGGAATTTGGTATATGGCTATTTACCTTATCATAAGTAGACATCTCTTTTGAGGGGATTTTTGGAAATTCCTACGGGGAAGGCAAAAATGGGGACAATTTTCCTTTGGCAGACTGTCCAAAACGCTGAAGCTAGGAACTTAATATTTGATATGTGGGTACCTGGATATTTCTTTGGGGAGGGGCAAAAAGTGTGAAAACTTCCTCATTGGCGGCCTCGTCAAACCACTTAAGCTGGGAACATAAAATTTGGTATGTGGGTTACTAATTAGGAGTAGACAAAAAGGGGAAAAGTTGGCGAACTAGACATACCACTAAACCAGGGACTTGGAATTTGGTATGTGGCTACCTTATCATAAGTAGACATCTATATTGACGGGATTTTTGGAAATTCCTACGGGGAGGGAAAAAAGGGGGACAATTTTCCATTGGCGGGCTGTCCAAACCGCTGAAGATAGGAACTAGAAATTTAGAACTTTTACCTGCATAAAAGGAATTTTGGTAATCCGTTTGGGGAAGGCAAAAAATGGAAAAGCTTCCTCATTAATGGCCTCGTCAAACCACTTAAGCTGGGAACTTGAAATTTGGTATGTGCCTAGCGTATCATGAGTATTGACGGTATTTTTGGAAATTCCTAAGGGGATGGGCAAAAAGAAGGAACTTGAAATTCGGTATGTGGGTACCGGTATATAATAGATTTTTGGAATTCCTTTGGGGAGGGGCAAAAAGCGGAAAACTTCCTCATTGGCGGCCTCGTCAAACCACTTAAACTAGGAACATGGAATTTTGTATGTGGGCATCTAACTACGAGAAGACATTTGTATAGACGAAGTTTTTGGAAATTCCTTATGGGGGCAGCAAACCACTTTGGCCAGAAACTTGAAATTTAGAATATTAAAATATGTGTTCCTTCGAAGATAACCTAACTCACTGATATGTTTTTGGCCAGTAAAGTGGTAAAAATAGGCTCATTGCATTTAAACCATCAAAAATATCCAATTTTCGACCTTTACCCAGTTCAATTTTAAACAAACTTAGTTTGGAAGGTAAGTGTCATATAAGTAAGTTTTGGGTTGTAGACTCTAACAATTGTGGAAATATCGCGTTTTAAAATATGACAAAAATCCAAAGTTTAACAAAAGTAGTCGTACTTAATCGTCCATAACTTTTTAACGTTTAAAGCTTCTGGATTCACTGATACCTCATTTGGTCATTGCATTGATACCACGGTTGTCGTGATTGTATAAAATGAGCACACAAATAATTTTGTTGAGGGTAAAATGCATTTTGCGGTTTAAACCGCTGAATTTAATAGAATTGTTTTTTTTTTTTTTTTTTTTTAATTTGTAAAAAATATATGTTAATTTCCCTATGCCGTTGTTAAATTAATATGTAGATCTCAGTTATGAATAAAAATCTAAAAAAAGATACTAAATAAAGCAGAAAATATTTGCAAAAAACATAATATTATTGAAAAAAATAAAAAAAAAGTTTTGCAAAAGTAGCCTATCTCCTATAACTTTTTTCTAAGTTTTTTTTCTGTTAATTAAAGTAAGTTATCACAAATAAAATTATAATTTTTCTGTTAATATGGAAAAAATATTCATGATCTTTAACCGAACTAACCAATATCTCACAAATAAATTCAGTTTAACATTTTTCAACAAACAAGTTTGATATAACTTTTATTAAAAATAAAAATTATGTTTTTTTCGACCTTTAATTGTGCAATGAAAATGAAAATTGTTCAAGTTCGAGGCCATACTCTATATTTCTTTTTTAGGATATTGTCCTAAAAAATGATTTATTGAGTTTTTGTTCTCAAATTTATTCTTTGACCATTTCAGGAATGTGTTGATAGATCTATTTCGGGAATTTTCTAGGTTCCCATCATCAGAACACGTTTTAAAAAAGGTAACAATCCCATGCCAAACATCAAACATTCATAACTTTTTTTTTTAAATTGTATTATTTAAATATCCATTCAAAATGTATATATTTACCCTACTAGCACTGTCATTTATAAGATTTCAATCTTCCCAGTAAAAGAGTAAAATCCAAATAACAGGTTGCAGAACAACTTATACTGCATTACAACAAGTTCTAATTTCAGTGCTGCAACTGGTTCTTTTAATATTTAGTTTGTCCAATTTGCGATAGGTTATTTACCTCCAAATAAGAACAGGTTGCTTTAGAACCGGTTCTAGAACCAGTTATAGAACTGGTTCTACGACAGTGACACCTAACATTTTGACTCCCAGGAACCTGTTCTAGAACCGGTTCCATGTAACCGATGGTAAAAGAAGCTGTTCTAGAACTGGTTCAAAGGTAATCTGTTCTAAAAAATGTTGCTGGGTTGTTGTGCTAGTTTATAACTAATTTTCAAATAAATAAAAATAATAAAAAAAAAAAAAAACATATTCAATATCCTCTATCTCAAAAAACAGAACTTTACAGGAGAGTATAAAAACTGTTTATTTCGCTTATTAAAAGGGTTTTTAAAATTCAATGTTCTACAATATTTTTTTTGAAGTGACTACTGAATCATACGTATAATTTATTTTTTAAATGTTGCATTACTGGCAATTTTTCAGAATATAGAATATTATGCTTTTATAAAAATTTATTGGCAAAATAAAATTAGTAGATAGAGGGTGTTGTAAAGTACTAAAAACAACAATATAATGAATTAATTTATGACTTCCGTCAATCTTTTTTATTGAAGTTAACAGCTTGTAATACAACATAAGGTGTTAAAATAATAATATATAATATTTAAAAACGAAATAACTTGAAAATGATAAAATAATAATATTGCGCTTTAACTTTTTTAAGATTTTGTGGAGTTTTTTTTTTTAATAGATTATCGTAGAAAAAATGGTATAAAGGTGGAATTACACTCTTAAAATTTTGAAAACTCTTTCATCTACTTAACTGTATTGGAAGTGGACCAGAATATAAAAGCTTTGGTTCTTTGTGACCTTTATATGGTTTAAAATGTAGAGGTAGATTAATGTATTCAATATCAAAATTTACTTTATATTTGACGCTACCATCTGGAAGATATAAAAAAAGCGATCTTAAATGAGATACCGCAGGAGCAATGTTTACACGGCCTGGGCCAAATTACAGTATTCGTGATCGAGGGAAATCGTTCAAAAATTGTTTTTTTTTTAATGAGTAACTACAAAAATACATATAATGTAAACACCAAGTTCAACATTTATTTTCAAACCAGGGCCGAACTGCAACATCCCTGACCGAAAAAAGTTCGTTTAAATGTTTTATATCTAGAAATAGAATACAGATTTCGATAGCATAATTACGATCACGAATGCCATAGTTCGACCCCTGTTCCAATGGATGAAAATCATAAAAGTTTGTAATCATTGTAATTATGAAAAAATCATAATTTAAATATACTGCATCTTATGATTTTTCACGAACTTATTAGTAAATTTACCAGTTTATACGGAATCTTGCGTAACTCTAACATTATAGTTGGGTAATTATATTGATTGATTTTTAAATTTAATCTCTATTTTTGCGTGACCACTGCCGCACTCCTTTTGCGTATGGCCTTTTTCTGGGAACTTCTGTTCGGTAATTTTATTATTTTCTACAGCAAAATTGGATAGAGCATTAGATAAATTACGGTTTCGATTTTGATAACCACAACCATCACAACCCAACAAAAACTAAAATGGATGAATTTCCGATTTTCAAAGAATGTTCCTTAAATTCATTTGATGGTACAATACACAAATCAAAGGTAATCTTATTTTCTTTTTATATTTATAAACACAGAGAGTTAATTCCATCCAGATTCCCGGATGTTAGGTCACTAATAAAAAAAAATTGTTCATTAAAAACCATAATTCGCGATATTTTCAAAGCGACGATTTAAGAAATTTTCTAGATTTAGCACAATATTGACAATTTAGTAAGTAAACATATATTGCAATAGTACACTTGTAAAACTATATAGGTAAAGACCACTGCAATTGTAGTTGTAAACAAATGAAATTTCACTTAAAGAAAGAACGAGTTACATATCATTAAATTCAACTAACATTGTCATTTGTTTTTCAATTTTCAAAACCACATGGTAGTAAAAATGAACCACATGGTAGTAAAAAATAAACAAAAAAATTTGTGTTATTATATGAAGAGATAGAGCATTTTTCATTCACAAAAATTAATTATTTAAGATAGAGAAATAACAAAATGCAAATAAAATTGCAAAAAAATATTTCTACTTTGAAAAACGCATTTCGTGAAAATTTAAGATATAGGATATTTCATATAGTCCTTCTATATATAAAATTTAGCTGTGTAAAAGGCGCTTATTGAACTAATTGTGAGTAAGTCATTATTCTGTATTTTAAAATAATCAATAGGCCGTTATTTAGAAGTCAATATTTTGTATTTTAAAATAATGCAGAAGTTAATTTTATATCATTATTGGTAATGAAAACGGTATATTTTGCTGAGACTTGATAGATAAAAACATAAATGACTTGCTTGCATAAAATCGCATTACTTTAAAGCTTACAAAAAATAAGTAGTTATAAATGTACTTACAAGAGTTGATAAAAAATTAGTATAAAAATAGATTTTCAAAAGTTTTGAGATCAATACTTTATATTTAAAATGATGGCAAAAATAAGTTCTTATGGGTAACGCATATTTATTAAAATAATGGAAAAATTAACAGTCCTAATTATTTGCATTAAAGTACTGCAGATAGTAAGATGGTGTCATAAGTGGTGGTGAGAAAATTAATGACATGTCACTACCGTTTTTATACTGGATTCTTAAATGAAAAGGGTTTTCGATGAAATGTAAAAATCAATATTTAAATTAAAATTTCCAAATTCAGATCTTAAATTTTTTTTTTTGTTTATTAATAAATAATCATATAATTACAAATTATATCCTATTACCCTAACCGACCAATAAATACTATGGCCTTCGGCGCGTTTTAGCGAAAACAGACCAGTGCCTCTGGTGGGAATCGAACCCACGACCCCCGCACTGATAAGCCAGCACGCTACCAACTAGCCTACCGGGGCGCACAGATCATAAATTTGAAATTAAACCCATATATTGACTGTTAATGAAAAATTTATATGAATTTCATTATGATTTTAAGCCTTATTTTCACAATGTCCCGTTAGTTACTAACACATTTGCTGTTATTTCCCATATAAATTTTCAATTCAACTGTTTGTTAAATTTAAACTAGACATTCAGTAATTGAGATTATTAGTAGAAAAATCTGTAAAAGGTTTTAATTTTCACTTGAATATTTTTGTACTAATTTTTAGTACAACATGATTTTAGTAACAATTTTTGCTATTATAATTTTTACAAATTACGGAATCTTTTACTAATTTTTGTTGCTGATTTCAAAACAATTTTTTAATTTAAATACGTTTTCGAAAGTGGACTTCATATACATAACGTTTTTGGGCAAAATGGGAATTCTACGGAGTAAGAATTTTATAATATAAGACACCAAACTGAAAAAATTCAAAAAAAAAAAGATAATTTTAATCCGAAACCGATTAGCGAAAACCGCTATTTTATTTACCTCATAATTGTAATTATCGCCGAAATATTTTATAAATTTTAAATATTGTGTTCTATGGTATTCAATTTAATTATTAATCGTTTTTAAAAATTTGAATTTTTTATTAGCCTATAGTCGAAATTGTAGCGCTATTTAGCAACCATGAGATGAAAACTTTTTAAAATGTTGAGATTTTCTTATATATTTAAGATCGCTTACATCTAACCGAAATTCTTTTATCTTAAATTTTTTTTGAATAACACGACTACGATCCAAATAAATGTGTTGTCAATTTCTTATAAACGTTGATCTTCAGATTTAAAATCTGCTCTTAGAATTTTTCCAGCTAATACCAAAATTTGTATATATAATGAGAATTTTTAAATTTATGAGAATTGTAAAATTAAATCCATAAAATCTAATTTTCTTTAAATTTGTGGATGCTTTATCGATTTTATTATAAACCTAAAAACAAAGTTCATATTTAATGTAACTAATATTATATTTTTGTAATATTCATTACGTGTTTACGGAGAAATATTTACACCTTTAGATATACAAAACTATATTAATATCCGCTAAAAAATACTTACAATTTGCTTGCCAACAAAAAACTTTTGCGGCCACCCTCGTATAAAACAAGATTACATACAAACTGCTTAATACGTTAATTAGTTATAGCTTACAGTTTACTTATTTATTTTTTCCAGTTTGTTACTGTGCGTAAATTTTAATTAAATTCTTAAATTAAAATCAGGCAACAAAAACGACATGCAGTCTAGAAATATAATTTCGAATTGCTGTTATATAGCAACAGCAAATATTGACAGGTATTCCACATGAACATGTAAAAGTAAAATGTTTTTATATAGGAATATTTATTTTTTTAATTTAAATAAATAATAAATTTTATAGCAGTAAAAAGATTGTTTTGCTTAATTAAAATCAATATATATATATTTTTTATTTTATTCAATAAAATTTTTTTTTTTAAATTTTTTGACTTATCTTTCTAACTGGCAAACGACGTTTTGCAACGAATTTCATATTGTGCTCCACTCAAAAAACAAATAATAAGTTCTTCAACAAAATTGTTTATCGTTGCCTAATTTAGGTCATAGGAGCCAAAATATTTTAGGGTGCATTTTGGAAACTAAAGCATATAAAAGAGAAGTTTTGAACAAAAATTATTTCTTTTACCAAGAAAAACTATTTTTTTTGCTCCTATTTAAGAAGATATCACGATTTTCGAAATTAGGCGAAAAAGTATCTGAACTTCCATTGACATTGTTCAAACTTCAACGCTTTGCTAGTAATACCTAATGTCTTCTTTCTGCAAAATTTTATGAAAATCCGTCTATTAGTTTATAAGTTAAGACGATGTCTTTAGAGGAATCCTGATAAAATCCCGTTAGTCCTTGGACTTCTTATTAAAGATAAGGCTTCAATCTTACTTATATTTTATTATAAAGAGTTTTTAGTTAACTTTAATTGGTTTCTTAGATTTTTGAAAACTATTTTTTTTTTAAATAATCAGTTTTTGAAATTTTATGAAATTTTGATTTTGAAGCTTTCTCGCTTCCAAACTGTGGACGACACACGAAAAATTTCTTTGCAAATATTTAGTAAATTTAGTTTTCTATCGGAGTTTCTAAGTATAAATCGCTCATTTGACGCATTTATGATAAAACTCGAAAAACAAATAATAAGTTCTTCAACAAATTGTTTATCGTTGTCTAATTTAGTCGATATGACCCAAAATATTTTAGGGTGCATTTTGATAACTAAAGCATATAAAGAAGAAGTTTTGGACAAAAATTATTTCTTTTACCAAGATATAACCACACTCTAAAAAGTATTTTTTTCTGCTCCTATTTAAGAAAATATCACGATTTTCGCTTTTTGGAAAAAGCAAAATTAGGCGAAAAAGTATCGAAAAAGTATCGAAACTTCAATTTATATTGTTCAAACTTTAACGCTTTGCTATTAATACTTAATGTTCTGCAAAATTTCATAAAATCCATATATTAGTTTAGTTTATTAGAGGAATTCTGATAAAATCCTGTGAGTCCTTGGACCAAAGTAACGACTTATTATTAAAGATAAAGCTTCAATCTTACTTATATTTTATTATAAAGAGTTTTTAGTCAACTTAAATTGGTTTTTTAGATTTTTGAAAACTGTGTTTTTTCAAAAATAGTTATATTTTGAAATCTTACGAAATTTTGATTTTGAAGCTTTCTCGCTTCCAAGCCGTGGATGGCACACGAAAAATTTCTTTTGCAAATATTTAGTAAATTTAGTTTTCTATCGGAATATATTAATTTCTAAGTATAAAACGTTCATTTGACGCATTTGTGGTAAATTTTATGAAGACTGCCCTGAGGCAGCCTTACCCGTTAGAGGGTTAAAGTTCTGTTGGGATATCCGAACTCAGAATTTAGTTCAAAGGCACTATTAAAGTACTTTTTGGGTATTATTGAATATAGTGTTGGTATAGTCGCGGGAGCGAGTGGTGTGGGGGTAAAGTAATCTATAAATAAGTAAGTGGCTTTGCTGAGCAAAGTTTTCCTGCGTAGCCGCCCTTCGGCCGGGCTTAGGGGTTTTTTCCCTAAGCCCGGCCGATAAATAATAAGTAGCTTTGCCGAGCAAAGTTTTCCTGTGTAGCCGGCCACGGCAAAGACACTTATTATTAATAGATTACATTTACACAGAAAAGCTTTCCTCAGCGAAGCCGAGAGTGGGACATACTGGAGGAGAAAACCCCTAAGCCCGGCCGAAGGCCGTCTACGCAGAAAAACTTTGCTCGGCAAAGCCACTTATTATTTATAGATTACTTTTACACAGAAAACTTTCCTCAGCTAAGCCTAGAGTGGGACATACTGGAGGAAAAAACCCCTAAGCCCTGCCGAAGGCCGGCCACGCAGGAAAATTTGTAATTTTTTTTGTTAAATTTGTTGTAAATGTTATTTTTTTGTAATGAAATATACTACATTTTTTTGAACCAAAATTTTTTAATTGAGTAATAAAGCCATAATGGCTTTATTTCCAAATGAAATGGGAAAAAACACTTAATGGTCTTATTTCTCTAAAAACGGTCAAATAACACCATATGGCCTTACTGCCCACGGCTTTATCGCACTGCGCCGTTTTACTATACAAATCTAATAGAATCGTTCGATATAAGAATCATCCTCACCCAAGACCATGACCCTCATTTTGTTCCATAGTGTAATTTCTATTAATCAAGAAAATTTCCGTTGCTGCAGTTAGGAGATATTTTATTTTACCTCACCCACTCTATGGCAAAAGCAAAAAAAAATTGTAATACAAAATACGTCATAAATAATTTTTTTAAATAAATCACTCAGCATGTAATGAACAAAATTTAAATTAATTTTTTTTATATGTTTTTTTTTTTTTGTTAAGCATTATATATTTTTTTTTTACACAACTTAACAAAATGATCATTTAATATCACTTATAATTGACACACGTTTAAACAATATGTCAAATAAAATATGACACTGTAGCAATAACAAGCAACCAAACAACCAACCAACCATTGACTACGGCAGTTACAAAAATGTTGACATTTTAACAATATTTTTTATTTTATTTATTTTGTTAACAATAAATAGCAAGAGAAGAATTGTTGTAAAGTTTGCATTTTTTTAAAAGACTTTACAACGTTATTTTTTACGTAATTAATTTATGTGCTTGGAATTGCATTTTTTTATGGCATTTTTACATTTAACAAACAAATTGCCGCTATTTGAAAATTAAATAAAATTTTTTAAATACCTTTTGTTGTTTTTGAGTAATAAAGTGTAAAATGCAAAAAAAAATATTTATTATTCAAAGGGTTGTTGTAGTAATTAAATTAGTAAGTAGTAATGGGTGGTCTGTTCGTCTGTTTATTTCATTTAAGGTAGGGTTAAAAAAATTCCCAAGATGTTAATCAGAAGTTTTACTTATAAGGGAAACAAAAGACTTAAGACACATACTTTTCTGATAAGTTTATTTAATCAATAAAGATACATTTTAAAAATGAGAAGGAAAACAAAAGACTTAAGACACATACTTTAAGGAATCGGAAAAAATAGAATCTATTCGACTTACATTCTGAAATTTACAGGGAATATTTAGGTTATATTGAGCTTCAAGGAAATATTTTTCGTTCAGATTTTTCGACTTGTTGGAAGATGGTGAAAAACAGAAATTATGTAAAACAACCAAATTTTAAAAATAAAAAAATAAATTAAAAAAAATAAATAAATAATTTTTAAAAAGGAGGTTCAAATACCTTTAAAATAAGGTATTAAACTTTAAAATCCATTCACTTGTTTTAGAAAAACATTAGTTTGAAAGTTGACATGTCGGAAGATTTTTCACGATTTTGACGATTTTCAATGCACATAACTTTTTTTTTATTAAAATTTATTAAAATTAATATCTTAACCTATTGTTATCACACAATTTACAGAGTTTTAGTTATTTACTTAACTTTTTATCTTAAAAAATAATATTATATTACAATATACAGAATTTGAAAAAGAAAAAGTATTTGTTTCAGGGGAAACTGAATTGTAAAAACCCCTGATTTATGTATTTTTGAAGACAATAGTATTTGTCAATTATATAAATTTAGATATAAATAATTGTTTTCGTAAACACGTTTAAATTTTATGTTATAAAAGCAAGTGTTGAACAAAATCCCCGCACATGCGTACAAACAACCAAGGGTTATTTATTCATATAAGTTAGATATAAGCGGATTTTCAGATAAACCACTTGAAAATTTAAAGCGTTCGGTGACAGTGTTAATTCTATCACGTACTAGCCTAATATTGTTGCTGTTGTGATGTATTCTAGTGGAGAAATGCAATGGTAGATTTAGCATCATTTTTAGCAATTTGTTTTGGCAAATTTGTAACTTTTTAACATGCGATGCAGCGCAAACACCCCATAATGGGCATGCGTATAGAATAATTGATTGAAAAACTACCTTGGCTAAAATAATTTTGTTTTCATGGCTTAAGGGGGATCCACGCCTTATGAGTGGATATAACATATTTTTAGCTAAGTTGAATTTTTCAATTTGTTTTTTAATATGTAGTTCAAATATAAGTTTTCTATCCATGTATACTCCTAAATACTTAACATTATCACTCCATGGTATAAATGTGTCATTAATTTTCAATTGGGTAGTGGGATAAAAACAAGCTTTGCATTTTCGAGTAAAAAATACAGCTTGAGTTTTTTCCTCATTAATTTTAATTTTCCATTTTTGAAAATAAGCTACCAAATTTTCTAATGCGCATTGTAATTTAGTCACTGTAATTTGACCAAACTCATGCGAAAAAAATAGGCAAGTGTCGTCAGCAAATGTAGCGCAATTACAACCATTAAGATTTGGCATATCTGAACAATACAAAATATATAAAATTGGCCCTAAAACTGAGCCTTGTGGCACTCCAGCTGGGATTTCTAAGAGATCAGAAT
The DNA here is from genome assembly GCA_021234595.1 of Delia radicum. Classification (NCBI taxonomy): domain Eukaryota; kingdom Metazoa; phylum Arthropoda; class Insecta; order Diptera; family Anthomyiidae; genus Delia; species Delia radicum. Next base: position 57,824,438 of record CM037854.1, read on the forward strand.
ACTTGTCATTTAGACTAACACAAAACAGACTGTTTTTTACAAATAAATCGATAATTCTGATAAGATAAAGCGGAAAATTAAATTGAATCTTCTTGTACAATAACCATATGGAATCCAACGCTTTTTTCGATGTCCAAGGTAACTAAAATTGTAGAACTTTTATTTTTAAACCCGGTATTTATGTGGTTATATAACCGCTTTATTTGATGGGTTGTGCTGTAAAATAGTCTAAAGCCAAACTGATTTTGTGGAACAATGCTATGTTGATCCATAAAATGCACATAACTTCTGAAAAAAAATGCTTAAATATTTTCTGGAAACACATGTAAAATATTTTTTAATGAAGAATACGTACTAAAATTTTGAAAGACATCGGAGTTATCAAAGTCATCTTTTAGCAAAAATCGTACGGTCTGACATGGAATGACTCATAAGCAATAAAAAAAATTACACTAAACTATATTTTGAATATTTTAAGTTAAAATGTTTATTAAAAAAATTCGAAAATTTTTCATAAATTTATTGAATTTTGTTTTATGAGATTATGAAAAAATAATAAAAAAATTATTTAAACAATTAACAACATTAATGAATTATCATACACTTAATAAAATTGTTCGTTAAATAAATGAATCCATTTTAATGAAATCGATTCATTAATACTATAATACTATTCATTAATACTTTATCAGTGCAGTGAAACCAGGAATAAATTTTGGGATACTTTAGATTTTTTTGTATTTAAAAAATTCATGGTCCGATCGGTCAGATTTTCGAAAATAATGTGCTATTGGTGGACTAATTTTTATAAGAAAAATACATTTTTATATACCCCCATCAAAGTATACAAATGTGTTTTAGGCTAAAACTTAAACATAACTTTTCTTAGTTGCATTAGCTTTCAACTTGGATAATTATCAACGTTGAAATCTCAACGTTTATTCATTTTCACCATTAGCGTAACTTCTTCGTGTTATTTACTAAAAGGTTTTGCTAACATAGGTTGTACTATAGCGCTAATATTATTAATATTACCTGTTAAAAAAAATTGTATACTTTAATTGTTATATCGCAAATTTGATTTAAATACTTAAAGTCGATATGGCAAAATACAGCTATAACAAAAGACTAGGATCTTTTCATTCATATTTGAAAAAAGTCTCATCAAAATTTTTCAAAAGTTCATATTTTAAAAACAATTAATTTTATCAATTTATCTTTGTCCAGTAAAAAATATAGCCGTTTATAAGTATTGGGTTAAAAACGTAAAAAGTATTGGGTAAAACATAAGTTAGTAGAGATGTCACTAATACACTCGTAGAAAACAGTTAGTAGAAAAGTCAGTAAAGCTGTTAGCAAACAAACTTTGCAAGTTTTAAAGTAGTTTGTAGTTCAAAACAAGATTTAAGTTAAACATTTTTCTATTTTGACTTGATGCAATACTAAATTTTTAACTATTTTTTTCTGAATTTACTAAAGTCTAAAGATATTATTTTTATAATCAGAACCAGCAGAGGTCGTTGTAATGCCATGTTTGCGTTTGTATTATGTCAGACAAGTAAAGTGAACACGTCGTATTAGAAAAATATTTAGAAACATTTTTGCAAATAGTTAACTGATGAAAAAAAAATAATATATCAAAGATTCAAGAGTTTTAAAAAAAAGAAAAACCGGGTAATATTTTTTTTTTTCTAAGTTGAAAGACTAAGTGGATTTTGTGTTTATAAAATTATTTATATCGTTTAAAAAATAAATAAAATAATTTTAAAATGTGCGCCCCGGTAGGCTAGTTGGTAGCGTGCTGGTTTATCAGTGCGGGGGTCGTGTGTTCGATTCCCACCAGAGGCACTGGTCTGTTTTAGATACAACGCGCCGAAAGCCATAGTAGCTAGTGCTTGGTTAGGGTAATAACTAGTAATAATTTGTAATTATACACACAGGGAAAATATTAGTTGGAATTTAATCTTGCCTACTTAAAATCAACTCTAATCATTAAAATATAATTAGGGAAACATTATTTATATAGTAAGGGTCAATTGTATGTCCTCTGCACTAATAAACATGAAACGATACCATTCGATAGTGTTGTTAACTTTTTTATTAGTTAACTCAAATAATTTGAATAAAATTAAGTTACCGTAATAAGACGCTATTGATACAACTGATTTTAAATCACATTTTATAAACATGAACTGATTTATTTTGTTGTGCCCACAGAAACTCAAATCTAAAATATATATAACCAAATAAAAGGGTAGTTTTAGCAATTGTTGGTTGGAAAAACAATAGAATTTTTATCAAAATTCAGTTGCACTCAAATTTTTAATCGATATACATATGTAGCTATTGAAAAACTATCATTTTATTTTCTTTGTACATAATGTCAAAATAAAAATTATACATTTTTATTTGTTGAAAAATTTAAAAAAAAATATTTTCGTATTAAATTTTTAAAATTTAAATGTTTACTGCAAGTTTAGCCCACCAAAAGAAAATACGCGATTTTTATTTAATAAAAGGTATGCTTGTATAATATATTTAATATGTATATCACTTAAAATATTCATGAAACAAAAACGTTTGCAGAAAAGGAGGCATGACGATGTTAGTTTTTTAAGACAAATACGTTCTAAAATCCGGTGAATCTTACAACATGTATAACCCTGGCATAACAACTTTGATTTTTGTTTTCCAGGAAAACAGTGGTTGTTTGCTGTTTACGTCGTCTAGGATGCCAATATTGAACATCGAAAAAGAAAAATACGATTTATCTGCGTTAAATAAAATACATTGAGAGTTGTGGCAGACTTCTATTGGTTTTAAGAGAAGTTATATCATTACAATCTTTTTACAAATAAAATAAATTTTCTAGAGGAAAATTGATAAAAAATCTTGATTATATTTAAAGTAAAATAAAGGGTCCGCCATCTAACTTTTTTTTTCAACTAGTGCTTATTTCGTGAATGGTAACACTTAGCTCATGTCTGATTTGACAGATAATTAGTTTTATCCTTCCGCTGAACGAATATGGTCCGTATGTTCGTTATCTTGTGAAAAAAGTGAAAGAAACTGGCATCCTCATCGATAAACCAAAGCGTGAAAAGCCAAAAACAGTGCGTACACCCGAGAATATTGCTGCTGTGGCAGAAAGTGTGCGTGAAGCGCCATCAACATCAATTCACCGTCGTTCTCAACAATTGAACATTTCGGAGACATCATTAAGACGAATTTTGCATAAAGACGTTGGTATGATGCCATACAAAGTCCAATTGGTTCAGAAGTTCAAAAAAAAAAATTATTGGCGGACCCTTTACTTATTTTTGAAGAAAGATTTTATTCGTTTAATTTTTGAGTGTAGTTAAAGTTTGTGACACCATAAAATTCTTAATGTAAAGATTTTTCGATCTTAGATTTTTGTATGACAAATATCCAATTTTAATTAAATTTTGAAAGATTTCCTCGAAGTATGTTCCGTGTAAATTCTTTATAGGAAAAAAATTATATAAGTTTTTAGGTACTCTACATATAATTGACTTCTGAGTTCATGTATACTATACCATGTTTAATTTAAGCGCGCACGTATTTTTCATTTTTATTTGCGTGCTAATTTGGACATTACGACTTTTTTCTAAACACATTTGTATTTCTTCTTGAGATAACCCTGTGCTAAAACATTTGCATTATAGGCATTCTACGCATTATTGTTATGCAGTTTTTGCTTCGACATTCTTTTCGACAAGCTTCCAAACAAAACAGTACCAATATAGCTTATTTTCATCCCCCTATTTAAATTCCTTAATCCCCTAGATAACAGAAATGGGACAGGTTATTCTTAGATTTCTTCTTTCATATAAATACAAATTTCATCCATATCGAAGAGATGAGTTTGAAATACTATTCTTGTAAGTATTTTTCTGTAGAATGTCAAATATTTTATTAAATCTTAAATTGTTTTTATATTTAAAAAGTGCTATAATTAGTAGTTTTAATATAATTGTACTATTAATTTGTAAATATTTCATTAAAACAAAAATGTATTGTAATATTAATTACAATTAATATAAATAAATTTCAAAAAAAAAAAATATGTTATTGCATACGGTATTTTTAAATATTTTCGATTAGGGCAACTAAATAAATTTGAACTTACGTACAAACAATTTTTTTTTTTATTCGGTTAGTTATTTAAATATATTGAATTTTATAGCCGAATATTAATTATTCCAATCGTAACTACAACAAACACTTAAATTAGTTTACATAACTATAAAAATTCGGTTGGCAAAAAACTCGGTTGTGACTTCAAATCTGTTTTCTGTGTGTATGATTTTTAATTAATAAAATAAAATAAGATAAAAAAATTTTTAAATATTTTTCTGTTAAAACTTTTGAAAAATCAGTGCATTTTTACATAAATTTTTACTTATTTTTCTATTATTTTCATTCTTTAGATTACGCTTCAGTCTTTGACATGTAGCACCCCAATGTACATACAAAGGGAACAAAGTAACTAACAAAGAGAAACAAGAGGCAGATACAACTCTGTATTATATTTATCTTATAAATACAGAGCTGTCTTTTAGTTGCCTAATTATTTGTAGTAGTTAAATTTAGTAGTTTTTACAGTTTTTTTTTTCTGAGCTGTTTACATTTTACTAATATTTAGCTAAAAGATTCTGCAAAATGTTACTTCTTTTTTCTGCAACGTCATTTTAAAATAATTTTTAGTAACTTTTGCTTGCTATTTTAACAGAATTATTTGTACACTCAGGGAATTTCCGCATTAAAAATATGTAGTTGTTTGGGTTGTAATACAGTTTCTTTATTTTTAATGTAAATGTCAGTCATTTGTAGAACAAATTAAAATATTTACTAACCTTGTAGTTCATTTAAAAAAACAACCCACATCAAATGACTGTTTTATGAGTTTACATTCATTTGTTAAAGTTGTTTTTTGTTATTTGAATAAATAAAAAAAAAAACGTTTGTTTATTTTTTACTACCATGTGGTTCATTTTTACTACAATTGCTAGTCATTTTTTGAACATTAAAAAACAAATGACAATGCTAGTTGAATTTATTGTAATGTAAGTCGTCCTTTCTTTAAGTGAAATTTCATTTGTTTTCTACTACAATTGCAGTGGTCTTTACCTACATAATATTTTAAGTGTATGAGTGTACAGATTTTCAAAATATTTTCTTTTAAAAGAAAAATTCTGCCAAACAAAGCTTTTATTCGTTATACGACCGAATGTTACATGCCGAATACCGACTACAAACCGAATAGTAACCGAATATTCGTGACATTTCTAATTTTTAGTCAAACTCATTAAATACACAATTTCTTTGGGCAGAATCTTACAAGAATAAGAGAAAACAAAACACTAAGATACGCACTTTTTTAGTATACCGATAGCAAGAAATTAGTAAAAAAAAATTGCTAAAATCAATAAAAAATAAGTTAAAAATGACGTTGCAGAAGAACTGCTGGAAATAGTATTTTTTTATTAAATATTATTAAGATATTTTTGTCTTTTGTTTTATTGAGCTAAAGATCCTTTATTTTATAATTATAATTATTTATTTTATAACTATAATTTTTTATTTATATATCTACAGCACCTAGATTGTATGGGGTGCCTAAAATTCATAAAGAACAATTTCCCTTGAGACCAATTTGTGCTTTTGTAAATTCCCCATCTTATGAACTTTGTAGATATGTTACTAGTATTCTGAAGAAAGTAACTTAGAATTCTAAATACAATGTAAAGGATTCTTTAGAATTTAGAGAAAAGATAAGGAACTTAAAGATACAAGATGATGAAAAACTTATTTCACTTGACGTTGTATCTTTGTTTCCTAGTATTCCAGTAGATAAAGCATTAGATATTATTGAGGGCAAATGGAATATTATAAAAGAATATACGAAAATTGGGAAGGACCTTTTCTTACGCATCTTGAAATTTTGTATAGGAGATAACAGATATTTTAAATATGATAATATAATATATTTACAACGAAAGGGTCTTCCAATGGGATCTCCAGCTTCTCCGATTGTGGCTGACATAGTAATTGAAGAATTATTAGATTCTTGTATTGAGAAATTAGATGTAAAACCAAAAATAATTACAAAATACGTTGATGATTTGTTCTGTATTATTCACTATAATTCAGTTAATAATATTTTGTCAACATTTAATTCTTTTCATGAAGATATAAAATTTACGATAGAAGAAGAATGTAACTCTAAAATTCCCTATTTAGATACATTGATAATGAGAAGGAATAACATCTTAAAAATAGATTGGTATCAAAAACCAACAGCTTCTAGTAGGATTATAAACTAACATTCAAAACACCCCAAGAGAATAATAATTAATACTACGAAATTGACAGAGTATTAAGAATAAGCGATGTAAAATTTCATGAAACTAATATAAGAAAAATTAAGGATATTTTGAAGGATAATAATTACCCAATACATTTAAGCTGCAAATTAATAAGATAATTTAAAAACCGGAATAATGTTAATACGATAAGGGTTGCGGAACCCAAAATTTATAAATCTTTAACTTATGTTCCTCTCATATCTGAAAGATTAGAAAAATCCAAAATTTTCGATGATAAGAAATACTTAGTAGCACATAGAACATATAACACATTAGGTTCACTATTTAGCAAGACAAAAGATAAAATAAGTAAATTTGATATGTCCAATTTAGTTTATAAGATACCATGTAGGGGTAATGACACAGAAAATTGCACTAAAGTATACGTAGGCACCACAAAGAATAAACTGAAAACTAGAATAGCAGGTCATAAATCCGATCAAAAATACAATAAAACCACTTCTACGCAAAAAACAGCATTATCATTACACTGCAGCAACTCCAATCATTATCCAGATTTTGATAACACATCAATTTTAAACACAGAAAGCAGTTATAAACGAAGATATACATTAGAAATGTTACAGATCATAAAAGTACCATCAACACAAAGGATTAACTATAAAACAGACACATCCAATATTGCACAGAATTACAGACATTTAGTCAATAGGAAATAATTAAATTATTATAATTCTCATTTAGATTTTAAGAAACTATTAATTTAAAATTGTTTGCTATGTTATGATATTTCAATTATTTATACTTTGTTTTCTGGGTTAATTTTTTAATTTTTTAATTTGACATTTGAAAATATTTTATTTCCCGCCTTTTTTGTAATTATTATTTTTAAGTTTTTTAATTATAAAAAATTTTCCCTGAAGAAGTCTTCCAAAGCGAAGACGAAATATTGGAAATAAATAATTATAATTATAAAATAAAGGATCTTTAGCTCAATAAAACAAAAAACAAAAATTTATTTAAAAAGATCGAAGAAAAATAAGAAAATTTATTATTAAGATAAGAATAGCAAAAATAAATCTATTGAATCTTTGAATTTTATTATTATTATTTTATTTCCCGCCTTTTTGTAATTATTATTTTTAAGTTTTTTAATTATAAAAAATTTTCCTGAAGAAGTCTTCCAAAGCGAAGACGAAATATTGGAAATAAATAATTATAATTATAAAATAAAGGATCTTTAGCTCAATAAAAATAAAAAAAAATTAATTAATTAAAAATAATTATAATTATTAAATAAAGGATCTGTAGCTCAATAAAACAAAAAACAAAAATTTATTTAAAAAGATCGAAGAAAAATAAGAAAATTTATTATTAAGATAAGAATAGCAAAAATAAATCTATTGAATCTTTGAATTTTTATTTATATTTGAACTAAATTTAAGTTGATTGGAAGTAGCAAATTAGTCTGCTGAAACCAGTTAATAATTTGCTTAATTCTACTAGAAAAAGAAATCATACAAAATTTTAAATTTTTAAATTACTAAATTTAAGGTAAATATAGCAAAAATTTTGTTCACATTACAGATTTTGTTTGGTGTTTTAGTCTACAAATTTTTTAATTAAATAAAATTCAACTCGAATATAACCCTAAATTTTTTTAAGTTAACAGTTCTTTTTTTGCTGTTGTTATTTTATTAACATTTTGCAGAAATATTTGCTAATTTTAGCAATATTTCTGCAATGTCATTTATAAATAATTTTTAGTAGCCTATTCCGCTTTTTTATATAAGTTTATATAAGTGAGTTTAAGTTTAAAAGTCATAGTCATAGTCATCTAAACGAAATTTTGATATAACAAAAAATATTACGAAATTGTTTCTTAAATAAAACTCCTGTCAGTTTATGACTTTAATATGATTTTTTTTTACTAATTTTGTTGTTGTCTAACAAATATTTTAACATAACATAATGACAACAACAACTTGAGTATTTGCAATCTAAAAAGTATTTCAAAAAATATTCAAAATAAAATTCATTGTAAATAATAAACCAGTTTAATTGACAAACGTTATTTTGCAAAATAAAAATAAATTTTATATCATTGCACAAAAAAAAAAATACTGTAGACTTATTTATTTCACTGATTAGATACAGTTGCAATCAGTTGTCAAATCAATTTGAAATTTTTTAGAAAATATGTATGACTATTTTTTTATATTAAAAAACAAAATCTACATAAACAAGTGTTTTGTAAAAAAAAAGTCAGAGGTTTTTTCGCTAGCGTTTTTAATATATTTTTTTTTTCAATATTTTATTTACAAATAACAGTTGTCACATTTTGTGCCAAGTGTTTAAAATTTAATTTTAAACAGACAAGCATTGAAAATGCAATATATTGATTAAGTGAAGGGTAAAACATGATTTTTTTTGTTTCGGTTTGTTTAGTTAATTTATAAGAAAAAAAAATATGTGCATAAAGTTTGTGTCTTAAGTCTTTTGATATTTTTTTAGCTTTTTGTAGCAGAAGCTAAGGAAAATTTTACTATTTCGTTAAGCAACTACAAAAAAGTATGTATTCAAAAATTTTTTCAGTTTCATGGGATTCAGTGGACCATTTTTTGTTTATAAAATGTGTATATATTATTAGTATTTTATTAGAAATGTTAACTTCTTAGACATAAAATTTGTTCTAAATCACAAGATAACAAGTTCAGAAATATCTCTATATATTTTAAAATATTTTAGCGCAATTAGCGGTTGATTTAAATACTTTATATGTACACTCATAGATAAAAGTTAGTAGAAAAATTAGTAAAGCCTTTAGTAAATAATCGCTAATTTAGAAATGGTGGTAAAAAATCTAGAGAAGAAAGATGTACGTTTAAGGATCATGAGATAAAAATAGTACCAAGTTTCTGTTATTTGGGAATGACATTGACTACAAAGATGGTATTCAGGCGACATATTGAAAACGGAAATAACACAGCTAAAAAAAGTAACTGCAATTGTTTCTTGAGCCCGAAGAAAAAATTTAGAACAATCCAAACATATGGGGCGGCAGTTTGGGGGCATTCATACTTTGATGAAGTAGACAAACTACAAAGTTATTTTTATCAAAAAGAACTAGATAAACCCACATTACACCTAATAATATGCTGACGCTTGAAACAAGTATGGCAGGTAGTCATCTTCACAAACTAGATCTGCATTTCAGATACGTAATTCGGACTCTTTTTGAATACGGTACGACTAGACTACCACACAAACTATCTCTTCAAAATTATTATGGGTAAAAGACATAGAACAACTTTGTATACAGCTTAACATGAGCTGGGTTTACGAAAATATATCACCAAATTATTGGAACTGCAAAAATAAGAGAAAAGTTTAAAATCTCAAACAATAAAAGATACAATGAAAATGAAAATTATACAAGTTCGATGCCATACTCTATATTTCTTTATTAGGATATTGTCCTAACAAATAATCTATAGAGTTTTTATTTCCAAATTTATTAATTGACCACTTGAATGTGTTGATAGATCTATTTCGGGAATTTTCTAGGTTCCCATCATCAGAATACGTTTTAAAATAAGTGGCAATCCCATGCAAAACATCAAGCATTCATATAAACTAGTTTTCTCACTAAACGAGAACTATGAGTTCAAAGTTAAAGATTATCACCATTGATTCAAAGTTAAAGATTATCACCATTGATTAAAAATAAATTGAAAACTTGTTTGTTATGTGCAAGGTCTACCTTTGGTAGATATTCAATACACGTTTTTGGTTTTTTTCTTCCTTTTCATTTTCACACGTGTTTTGTTTGAAAACAAAACCAAAATCTACAGGGAGAGTAAACAAGTCCGTACCATGTCTTTTATACAAGTTTGATATAATTTTTATTAAAAATAGAACTTATGATTTTCGAGGCTTAAAAGATACCCGCAAAGTGCAATAAGTACGGACAGATTTTACTAGAACCTGGATTTCTCAAAAGGCTGGTATCACATGATCGATGGAAACTCACAAAATAATGTAATGTGGATCTTCAAAGCACGATATGATTTGATTGAGTTAAATGCAACACGCTTCGCTTCCAACAGATCGAGAATATGTTTTTTATATAACCTAAATGAGTTGGAAAGCATATATCATTTCATAGGTCGATGTCCAATCTTGAGTTTAGATATCGTTATTTTTTAAAAACATTTTTACATCGATATAAATTTTAATGGTAGATATGCAGGTTGGGATAACCTTATACAATATATTATCAATACATTAAAGTACAGAAAAATATTAATAGATGAATATAATTATTAACAACTTAAAATGTTTTTATTATATGAGGCGCTCAGCGCCAAAACGGCCTAAGCCCAAAAAAATGGTTCTGAGAAAAACGAAGTTAAAGAAAATAAGTTTTTAAAATATTTTTATTTTTTTTTATTAATCGTAAATAAATATTAGTTGTAATATTTGTTTTAGGTTAATTATTAGGTCTTAATTAACTTAGATAAAGACTGTTTTAAACAGTTAATACAAAAATTAAAGTGGCTTAGGCCATTTTGGAATCCATTGATATATTAATAGGAACTGAGGGTTAGGCCATTTTGGCTCCATTTGTTAAGACATACACACAGAGAAATAAAGCGCCAACCGAATTGAAAAGTGTATTTGAATGGTACCAACTTATAAATTCAGTTAGTGCAACGATATTTATATTTGATTTTTGAATAGTTTGGGTGTTGCAACTAAAATTCAGTTGAATTAATCGAACTTTGTTGTGAAAACTAATGTTGAGTTGTACCAAGCGACTGAAATTCGTAATAACCGAATATGAGTGGTAGTAACAGAATTTCAGTTGGCAAATTTTTCTCTGTGTGTACAAAATTTCTTCAGATAAATAATAAAAATAATTTTTAGCGTTTTAAATAATACAAATTAATAATAATAATTATTCGACTTCTTCCTGAATATCTTCTTCTTTGGCTCTCGAATTTGTGTTTAAATTATTATAAAATGCATGCTTTATAGGAGGTATGAACTCTTTGAGTTCCTGTAAATCCTTAAACTTTGCAGCTTCAATGAATCTTCCTCCAGGATAAAGCGCTTCCAATTCCAAATTTACGAACTTGCTGGAGTTCTTCTTTGAAATATCAACTTCTTGAAATAAAACATCTATGTTATTTGAATATTTGTATTGAATTATAAATGACTTCACATTTTGGAATCGAAGCCACAGAATCTTAAGCCATTCAACTTTTGAAGTCTTGTCTGCGCAGATTTTTCTGTTTGTGACTAGTTTCTCTATTAAGGATATGCTTTTATATCATCTGCCGTCATCTTTACCAAGTGAAATGGTTCCCTTTTTTTTGCCGTGATGATTACACGATCCCAATCATCAGGCGTAAAAATGTCCTTATAATATTTTTTTTCCTTTTCAATGAGACCAAATCTTGATCGCATGGTAGGAATGAGTGGCCAGATACTAAAAATTTGTGGTCTATCTGTTGCACTGGGAAGGTCGAATTATTGACCATGTATGTGCAAATAGTGCTCATTCTTATATTCCGATTTTGGCCACCACATTGATCGCTATACATTATTATGTTCTTACATTTGACATTGGCTTTCACGTAATGCATAATGCAAGACTCTATTTCCTGTGGACCACGTGAAGCTATTTCCTCATTCCAGGTATACATGAATGACTTGTTCGTGATAAGGTCATGAATACCAAGACAATAGGTCCATAGCTGTCTTTTGTAGTAAGCTACCCTGTGGAAATGACTGGTGTCGGCAGAGTTTTCATAAGATCGAATGCTATAACTGCATATTCTTCCTTGTTAAGTTGCGAGTCCCAATTGCATCCCAGTTCAAGCTGATTCAGCTTTTCGGTGATGTAAATCTCTTTCGCTCGTAATCATTTCCTTTTCAGAAGGATCACCTGCGACTTCGATTTTTACTTTAAAAGAATCACATTTTTTGAAGCTGTCGGAAATTGGAGCTCGAAAATGCAAATTAAAGTTTTCTGAAAAGATTGTGGTGAAAACGAATTTAGATACAACTTTGTCCATTTCTACAGTTCCACGATATAGCTTGTAGAAAAAAAGAATTTGATTTTTAAAAATTTGAAACGTAACATGCGTTTTTGGCCTAACCCACACATATTTTTTATTTCTAGGATTCGATTTGGCCTAAGCGGCTTAGGCCATTATGGCATCCACATTTTTTTGAACTTTGAATTGAGGAAAAACTGTTTTCAGCAGGTAATATAACCTAGTGTTATTCTATGCAATAGGGAGTTTTTTTTAGTATTTATTTCAAAAGGTTCCGGTTAGATCAGCATAGTCAGTTTGATTTTTTGAAAATGAGGGTTAGGCCGTTTTGGCACTGAGCGCCTCATATAAACCAATAATTACATATACGTTATGAGTTTGGTTTTATTTTAATTTAGGAGAAATATTTCTCATAGCCGACAGAAGACTATTGTCAATGTCGTAAATTCAATTTATTTATTTTTTTTTTTTTTTTTTTTTGTTTTGATTAAATCAAAACGTATTCTAATTGTAAACTTTTTTTGTGATATTCTGTTTTTAATGAAAATAAAGAATTGCAACTACTACACTGATAGAATTTTCCTTCATAGTATTAATGAAACGATTTCATTAAAATCGATTCATTGGTTTAATGAAAATTTCATTAACTAAATAAAAATTCATTTATATTGGCATTTTTTCATTAAAATTTTTTATGTTTTTTTCATAACTTCATAAAAAAAATTCATTAAGGCAATGAAAAATTTTAAAATTTTTTTCAATAAAAATGTTGAAATAAAAAAAAACTGAAAAATTTCTTTTAAACAGAAACAAAACTTTGATATAGATACATTAAACAACAGTTTTTGACGAATTTGAATAGTTGGTCACTAAATACTAGGGAACAGATTCTCTAAGAAAAACGACATAGTTTTGTTCAAAACGAGACCTAAATTGTTATCGTTTTGACGATGTTACACAGAAACGTTATTCTAAACGATAATAAATTTTTGTTTTTTAACATTGTTAACAATATTTAACATTTTTATCTGATATGGTCGTAATTTAACTACAAAAGTGGACTATAATCGTCGATCGTTCTACAGAATTCCAAGCCAGATCGATAAAAAATTACATATTTTGTACCGACATATAAGAAAATATGTCATCTTTAACACAAATTATAAAAAATGCAAAGAAAGATTGAACAATTTTGTAAAAATAAAACAATAAAAACAGAAATAAACTAAAATTGGACCAGAAAATATCAACGAATGATAATATCTCAATAACCACCATGCTATGCTAAAATAATCATAAAAAGTGCAAATTATTAAATATCAACGAAAATATTTCATACAAACTATGAATTTATTCATTAAACACATGAAACTTTTAAACCGATTAGGCTTGGATTTATCAAAAAAATTTCATATGCTTAATGAAATTTCATATACTTAATGAAATTTGCATTGGGTCAATGAAACCAATCATTAAAATTGATTTAATGAAACAACTTTCATTGACTCAATGAAAAGTTTCTTTGGGGACTTTTTTATGAAAAAATTCATTGGATTAATGAAGGAATTCATTAATACTACGCACAAATTTCTATCAGTGTACGACTAGTAACTAAACCAACTTTGCAAGTTTTAAGTATTTTAGTTGTCTTAGTATTTTTAATAAAAATTTTCGCGAACAAATGGCTAACAACTAAAAACTAAACTAAAAGTTAGTGAAATTTACAGTTTTTGTACTGTTTTTATTTACTAATATTTAGCAAAAAGATTCTGCTTGTTTTTTTTCTCTTTGCAACGTCATATTGACCTAATTTTTAACTCATTTTTATTAATTTGTTCTGCTATTCGACAGACTTATTTGTATGAGTGTACTATTGAGAATTTCCTTGAATATTTTAAAAATCGCTTAATAATTGTCAGTGATGAGAATTTTAGTTTTATTTATTTAAACAAAAATCTGTATTCTTTGCAAATCTTATTATGACTCAATATCGTTAAACTTATGTTTAATATTAATTAAATTAAAATAAATTTTATGTTCAAATATTTCATTTCATATCCAAAGTGTGTGTGGTCATATATTTATCATTTAATTTTAGAATTTATGTGTTTAAAATACTAACTACACACAGCGAATTTGTGTTTTTTTTTTTTTTTGTTTCTTTTATTTTCAAATACTGATTTAATACTCTGCAAACAAATTAAAGCTATTTAAACAACTGACAGCTTCACTCCCCACCAAAAAAAAACAATTTTTTTTAATTTTAAACAAAAAAAAAAGGAACAACACTCTTATTTAAATCCCCCTAGTTAATGAAATTATTTCATCAAAACAACAAATCACAATAAAAAACTAAACAACACCCAAAGTGTCTATGAGAACACAACACTTTTTGTTGTTGTTTTAAATCCCCATAAGTTCATAATGATGAGGATGATGAAGACAAGACAGCAAATAAAGAAGTCATAAAATAAAAATTGACCGCATACATGGTCGGCCGATACATAAAAATGTAGATTGTTGAATATGTGTGTTTTTGGATTTTGTTTTTTTTTTAACCCCCCTGAAACTAAGAAATTAAAAAAAAAACCGCTAATAAATTTAAACACATCAAGGTAAAAAAAAAGGAGATAAAGATATAGACGCAAATTAAGGGAGGCATTTATATAAATTTATATATAAAGCTATAGAAAAATATCGTGAAAAACCAACTGACATTAAGAATTTGTTCAGTTTAATAACTTTGATTACACGGTCCAGCAATGTATAGGTTTTGGTCAGACATAAAAATTTATTACACGTCAGATTTCGTTATAAATTTATATTAAAATGTCAAATTCTATTATGGTCAAATTTTAATTTTTGTTGACTTACAATAATGTTGACTTAAAATAATGTATGTTTAAACCGACTTTAGATGCCACTTATTTCTCAAGGTTTTATGAATTGTGATGAACGATTGACAGCAGGGTTGCCACACTGCCTAGAATGAGCTTGATTGTCGAGATTTTTTAGGTCTTGTCAAGTGTCAAGATAAAATATATTTTGTCCAGCTAAAACAATTGTTCACGTTTTGAAGTTTATTTTTAGTTTTTAAAATTTGTAAGATGTTTATATTATTTGACAGAGACTGAATTGTAATTGTTAATTTTTTTTTTTTAAGTTTTTCTATAATTTTTATGTTTTATTGTTTTTTTTATGAAATTTAGCTGTTTTATAAGTATGAGTGATATTATTTGTTTGAAATCAAGCTAACTTTAGCTTAGTGTCAAGCTGGGTTTTAGGATGTGGCAAGTCTAATTGACAGGGTTGACTACACCTAGAAGCTATGATAGTTATGCAAAGTTTCACGTTGAAATGTGTTCACCAAAAGAATTGACGGACCCTTCATATCACAGTTTTGCTAAAAGTTGTATGCTGGTTTACAGTCAGTGTTGCCAGAACTTAATTCCCACAAATGGCTAAATTTGTGTAAAAAAAGGCTAAAAAATTGCTAAAAGACAGCTAAAAGCGGGTAAGTAAATTAATATAAAAGCTGGTTTCCACCGTTAGAGGGGGGGGGGGGGGGGGGGGGGGGGGGGGGGGGGGAGGTAGGTTTAAAATCGTTTATAATTTTTTAAACTGTTAAAGCTACGTGATTTATTGATATCTTATTTTAAAGCTACACCCAAATAAAAAGATTAGTAAAGTCAGCAAAAAATTTTGCTGAAAATCAGCGAGCTGATTTTTAGCAACAAAATTAGTAGATTCAGCAAAAGTTTTGCTAGCACTTAGTAGATTAGAAATTAAAAAACCCTTGCTAAAAATTAATAAAAATTTTCCTGAATATTAGTAGACGGATAAAAACTCAAAAAATTTGTAGAAAAATTATACTTTACTTAGTTTATTTGCTGAAAATCATAAAACATATTTTTGTGATTTTTTTTAAAATAATTTACAATACGTTACAAAATATATAAATGTTCATACTCCCAAATTAACGATATGAATTAATGTAATATCTAAAAATAATAGAAATAATTTATATATAACATTAACGAAATTATCTTTGAACTACTTACATCAATTATTGTCTAAATGATGCTATCTTTTAAAGGAACGCAAATGCCGCAGAGTATTATAGAAACGAAACTAAAGAATTACAAAATATAACATATACAACCCTTTTTCGCAATAAGAAAAAGGAAACAGAAAAATTTACCTAAGATGTATGTCTTTGTCTTTCGCTTAAGTCTGTCTACCTATTGCATATTTGTTTGCAAGTTGACCACACAAGATTATCAATATATATAAACATTTAATTTACAAATACACATTTAATCTTTATTAAATTGAAATATTTTATTTTGCCTTTTATTTAATTAATAGACAATTACTTTCACAAGCCGGTGACGACGCAAAATTTAAGTTGTTTTAATCCACAAATTTTGTTTTATGTATGAATACAATGTACAGATACAAAAATCTTCCATAGTTGATTTGTTTATATTATGTCTTACTAGAGTTGTACTTTTTAGTATAGTTTTCCTCGTTCCTACTACATCGTGACATGCCGCGACATCTAATTCATTCTGAGTATATCTTTCAGTATGGTTGTCGTTCACACTATTGATGTGCTAATAAACACAATTTTTTAGCAAAATAAAGTAGTAAAACATTAGTAAAATGTTAGTAAAACATTAGTTCAAAACAGTTAAGTGCTGAATAAGTATAACTAAATATTTTGTTTAAAACATAATTTTAGCAAAAAAATTTTCTGAAAAATAGTATACCTGATTTACAAGATGTTTTACTAAATTTTCTACTAACTTATTTTGTTGAGTGTACTGTTATCGTGCTTTCATTTAAATTAGAAGAAAAAAAATTTTAGGGTAAAATTAATTTCTTTTGTAAAAGTCCGCGGATCAAACCGCAGTATATGACAAAACTGTTTCTTTAAATTCTTAAAAAAAATTTGTTTATTACAAATTATTAGTTGACAAATCTTTTTATGGAACTCTTACGGAATACAAAGTCATGAATAAAAATTTGAAAAACGATACCAAATGTAGTAGAAAAAAATATTACGATAAAAAATATTTTATTGAAAAAATAAAAATCAAAGTTTTACAAGAGAAGTAGCACATAATTGTCATTTTAATGGCTCAATATACGAGAGTCATTTTAAAGCTATTGAAATTGTTGTTTTACTGGTGCAGAAAAATTATTCACTTTATGAAGCCAAAGTGCATTTTTTTACAAAAACCTGGATTTTCAAAATTTAAAAAAAATATATGTAAATCATAAATGATTCTTCTTTACCATTGCAAAATCCCTGTATGGTTCTTCTGCTTATTGGGTTTCTAATTATATTTTTCACATTTTTATGCATAACTTTGGATTCCGAAAGAGTTCCAAAAAGTAATTTGGCTACGGCATAGTGGAATAATTTATAATTAATATATTTTTTTTAAGAATTTTAAAAAGTCAGTTTTTTGAAATACATCGGTTTGAAACGCGGATTTTGAAAAAAAAACTCATTTTGTCTTCAAACGATGAGCTTTAAATAAGACATTAACGAATCGCTTAGCCTCCACCGTTAAAAATATATTTTTTTTTTTTTATATTTAAAACAATTTTTATTATAGCTATTGTTTTGTTACACTGCAACTAGTTACTTAAAACTAACGAGCAATTTAATTCTATTTTATATAAACAGCTAAAGTATTGTGATTAAGATGATTTTTGATTAGTCTCTATAAAGGCCACGAAGATCAGAGGGTTTAGTTCTCCTTAATCGACGAGTAGGGTCATTGTTGGTAGCTAAGGATGATGCTTCTTCGTTGACATGGCATAGTAATCTTTGATTATGGGATTCAGCAATCTTGCTTATTGTGGTACGCACAGAGTCCACATGTAGGTCTCTGTGAATATCTTTGTTTCTTATGTAGTATGGTGCATTAACAGCATTTTTCAAAACTTTATTCTGGAACCGCTGTATAATTTCGATTATAGTTGGTTTCGCACAACCCCAAAGTTGTGCACCGTAGGACCATATTGGTTTGAGTATTTGCTGGTGCAGCATAAGTTTATTTTCGATTGATAATATTGAATTACGGCCTAGCAGCCAATGCATCTTTCGGTATTTTATGTCTAGCTCTTCTTTTTTCTTTTTTACGTGAGCTTTCCATCGAAGTTTTGTATCAAGTGTCATTCCCAAGTATTTTGCAGTATTGGAGTATGGAATTATGTTATTAAATAATCGAACAGGATGGTATATCCTGCGTTGGTTTGTAAAATCAGTGTGAGTTGATTTGGAGTTGTTTAATGAAATTTTCCACTTCTTGGTCCATTCTTCAATTAGTGTTAAGGCAGACTGCAGTTTTTCCACTGATTTTTCTGCTGTTTTGTCGACAGATAACAATGCGGTGTCGTCGGCGAAGGTAGCAATCGTGCAATTGGCTGGTATAGGCATGTCATAGGTGTAAATAAGGTACAAAAGAGGACCTAGCACACTACCTTGGGGTACTCCAGCTGTTATTGGTTTCAGATTAGACCGTTCATTTTCATGTTTCACATAGAAATATCTGTCAGTTAAATATGAGTGCAGAATTTTACATATTTGTGATGGAAATATTGAATTAAGTTTTAGCAATAAGCCTTTGTGCCATACCTTATCAAAGGCTTGTGAGACGTTCCAGAAATACTGCAGAGCAGACATGCTTTTCTTCTAATGATTTTTCAATTATATCAGTAATTCTATGTACCTGATCTATAGTAGAGTGTTTGCTTCTAAAGCCAAATTGATGATTGGGTATTATATTTTTGGAAATTAGTATAGGGTTAATTCTTTTTAATAGCAATCTTTCAAATAATTTGGATAATTGTGTTAAGAGTGAAATTGGTCTATACGATGTTATTTCATATGGTGATTTACCTGGTTTTGGCACCATTTTGATCTCTGCAACTTTCCAATAAATAGGAAACATGTTTGTAATAAAAACAGCATTAAATATATCACACAACTTTAAGAGAGCTTTGGTGGACAATTGTTTTAATACTTCCGCAGTTATTAATTCATAGCCAGGGGCTTTTTTCAGTTTAAGTATCTTAATTTCATGTTTAAGTTCTGCAACAGTAATATCTGCAATTAGAGTATCGTCGTATATAAGTTCTCTAGAAATTTTCCCATTTTCCCTCCCCCTGAAACCGCGCCTGCTACTTTTGTTAAATTTTGAGAATTTTTCGAACATATTGACGTTCATGTACGAAAATTTCAAATATTTTTAATATTTATTTTCAAACACGATTTTACAAAATTCTCTGGGAATAGCTTTCCTAAACTAGATATCCTATACCAAGACTGTTTGAAAGGGTGGCGGAAATCGATTGGTTGATTTTTTACGTTTTCAGTCTATGCAAACAATTTTGGCAATAAAAAAATGTGTATTGAAATTTATTTTTAAAAAATGGAAATGTTTTGTGTGAACAACAAACATTTTCCTTTAAGTTATACAAATTTAGTAGCGGTTTGTCTTAAACTGCATTTACATTTACCATTGAAATCAAATTTAAACTAGATTTTGATTATATGGTAGTGTGTAAAATGATACACGAGCTAGATTCGAAATCTAGTTTAAACTGTATTTCGAGCATAATGTAAACGCCACATTAAAAAAAGAAAACTAAGAACAACTAAGTGCGTCGCTTAGTGAACAATTTAATCAGTCAAATTTGTTACAATATTTGCTCCAAAATAACATTACATAGGAAAAAACAAAAAAAAAGGCTAAAAATTGTCTAAGGATGACTGAAAATGGCTAAATGCCATTTTTCCGGCTAAAGGTGTTCAAAAATGACTAGATCTAGCCAGAAAATAAACTTCAAGCATTTTTTATTTTTAATGTTTTTGGCTCTGCTGTAAACAACTAAAAACTGCAGTTACCATCTTTTGGATTTTAGGTGAGTAGTTACGGCTTTTTGGTTTCAGAAAAATCGACTGCAAAAGCCAGCAACATTACTTAAAAACTACTATTTTTCTATGAATTTTTTTCTCAAAGACAAATCCGTTTTTGTTTCTTAAGTATAATTCTTTAATTTGGATACTAAACTTCAAATAGCTTTTACATTATAATGTTTTTGTCTCTCCTGTAAAAAAAAAACAAAAAAGTGCAGTTACGGTCTTTTGGATTTTAGGTAACGATATAACATTTTTTTTTTTCTTTATAAATTTTGCTTATAAATTATGACAGTTTTCTTAAAAATTGTTTCGACCTAAAATTTTTGAATTTAACAAGTTTTTATCAAATCAAATCAAGGAAAAGTTGCCACCCTAATATATATAAATTTATATGTAAACTGTTTTGTATTGAAAATGATTGTTAATGTAGAAACAAACATTATAATAAAATCTCAGAATTTTTAAGTTAATTTCTTAATAATGTTGCTGATGCAGCATCAACATCATCAGCAGCAGCAGGGATAGTACAGCAGTTTGTTGCTTATTGCTAAAGTTGAATATATATTTTGTAGTATTTTATATTGTTGCTTGTATTTCTCATGTTGTTGTAGCTGATGGGTTTTTATTGGGGCATAATATTTTTGTTGTTGTTTAAGGTTTGGTTAAATGATCGACACACGTTTGTTATGGTTTCTTTACCAGCTCTTTTTCAAAAGTCTTGACTCCTCTAGTGGCCCATAAGTTGCGTTCACTTTGTTACTACTATGGTGGCCCAAACTAAACCAAAAAAAAAAATAAAAAAAACAAATACTCACACAAACTTAACGATTTGTATGGTTCTTATTTAATTTGTTTTTTTTTTTTTTCTTTTACTTTTGCTTGAGTTTTATTTCAACCCAACATTCTACTGAAATGAAATCTTTATTTCCTTTCGTGACTATAATTATGAAAGCAACAAAAAAAACTGAAATATTTATAAAAAAAAAAATTGAAAAAAAGATGAGAAATAAATGGTTGTTATGTTATGTTTCATGACCAACGATTAACAAAAGAATAAAAATGTAGTTATCTAAAAAACTATAAATGTAGTTATATAAAAAATTGGCCAGGGATACCGCAATATATAATAAAAAGTTACAATACAATCTTTATAGTGATATCCTAAAATAAAACTAAACAATTTTTAAATTTCAATAAGAAAATAAGTATGATTAAAATATCTATTTAATATATGTATAAGCACTATTTAGTTCTGTATTTATTAAATTTCTAAAAAATTGTAGGTATCATCTAAAATAATTAAATTGTAACCATTTTTTTTTTAAAGAAATCTCCTCAAAACTCAATAATTATGATTTTTAATTAAAATTCCTAAAAATACACCAATAGAACAAAAGACTTAAGACAAAAACTTTAATTTACACACTACTTACATACATCCCTATGGGGAATGAGGAGTCAATTGACCTAAAATTGACTGGTTAAAGAAGGACTTATCACAGGACTGGTATTATTTAATACTCAAGTGGGTTAAGCAGTGTCAACTGTCCTAAAATTACCAATCCTGTGACTGGTAAAGTCACTTAACCAGAATGCTTATTAACAAGAAAAAGCCAGTTGGCCAGAATTTTACCCATTGGAAGCTGTTTAGTTTTCGTTTATTTTTATGCCCATCTTTATGCCAATCTTTGGTTAGTCCTGTGGCATGCCACTATATGGTTTAAAGCAGGACAAATGACCCCTCCTATGATAAGTCCATGTTAAAGTTGCCAGTTGTTTACATAGGGTAGCGTTTAGCAGAGGACCGGTCTCTGGCACGAAGTGACTGATTCTGTGGCACACGCAGGACCGGACCCTTTCCCCATAGGGATGCATTATAATTACAGGACACATCAGTCGAAGTGATCTCTGTAAATAAATAAAAATTATGTTGAATTAAGCAGAAGACTTAAGGCACAAAATCTTATTGTAGCATATGAGTGAAGAAAACCTATGAACTTAATCATCATTCTGATAGACCATCTCCAATTTGGTCTTATTTTTTAGTTTAAAATATACTCCTTAAAATTATATACATAATGATTTATTTCATGGAAGTGTCAAAGGCAATTTTTGGGGGTCTTGAGATCAAAAGCCCTTATCTCGAAATTCGCATTTTTTTTATTATTAAAAAATTATATGCTTAGCCCTCCTGTACATTTGAGTGAAAAACTCAGGATGGGATCTCTATTTGTCTCTGAGTTATAACCAACATGGTCGTAGGTGTGTTTTTTCCTATTTAGTACATGTGTTCTCCTACATTTATACATGTAGCACGATTTTCATACTTCTATCACGGGTTTGGCTTTCAGTCAAAGACTAATCAAGAAACCACCCTGAATGATTATATTAAATGGAGAGGAGAGTTGAATTATAGCGCATAGACACAATGCAAAGGTCCTAGGTTTTTCTATTAAATTTTACATTAAATTTCGTGCACCGATTTCTCTGAAAAATACAAATTATTTCATTTCCTCACCACAATTACTTATTCTCTTGTTTTTATTCTTAAATTGTTACCACATTTTGAACACAGGTACAAATTATCATATATGGATCCATAAAGGATCAATGTAGATGTTCATAATCATAATAATCAGAATAGATATTCATAAACAAGCATTTATATCCCATACATAGATGCATAAATCTCCATACATGCTTCCAAATGTCTCCATAAATGTGCATTAACGAAATTTTAGGTAATATCTATATGCATGACCATACGTGTTCATGCATGTTTATGTGAAATCAAATTTCGTTAATACACACGTGTGAAGATATATGGAAGCATGTATGGAGATTTATGTATATATGTAGGGACATGCAATCATACTTATGAGCATGTGCAAACATATATTAAACCCTTATGCAGCCATATATGAAAGTTTTAGCCGGCAATGGTTAAAAAATAAATACAAAATAACACTGCTCAACGGCAAAAAAAAACTGGCTTTGAAACACATCTTTTTTATACACCTATGTACGCTGACTCCAATTGACATTATTCAACGCATTTTTCGTACATTTTATTTCAATTATGAAATTTTTTCGGGAACATACATCTACACAAAATTATCTTTAATCATGTTGGTGTTGGTATAAGAATATCCAGGGAAGTTGAAAATTGTACTTTTTCAGTTTTATGCTGTGTTTATATTTTCAGTTTTATCCTGTGTTTATATGAGGATGTCCAAGGAAGTTGAAAACTGTAAATTGTATATATGCTTAAATTGTATTACTACACTCAGGGAATTTATGCTGTTAATATTTGTAGTTGTTCGAGTAGTAATAAAGTGTCTTTATTTTTTTGCGAAAAAGCAGTCATTTGTAGAAGAACTTTCAATTTTTACTACATTTGTAGATAATTAAAAAAAAAAACACATCAAATTACTGTACTATGAATTTACATTCATTTTTTCAGTTTTCATGTTTTTATTTAAAAAAACTAAACAAATAAATTTTGTAAATTACTACAATTTTTCTACATTTGTGGTTATTATTGGTAAATTTTTAATACATTTGCGGTTAATTTTATCAACAATAAAAAACAAACGACAATGTTAGTTGAATTTAATGAAATGTAAAGTCGTTCTTTTTTCAAGTGAAATTTCATTTGACATTAACTACATTTGCAGTGGTTTTACATACATAATATTCTAAGTGTATTCACAAACTAAACACTCCAGTTAATACATTTTTGTATTATAACTACAAATCCTTTCAAAATGTGAAAAAACTTAAAATTTTAATTAATTTTCAAAATGCTTCAATTATTTAGGAACAAACAGCGGTATGATTGGATACAAATAAAGATAATTTTGTGTAGATTTATATTCTTAAAAAAATAGAAAAATATACGAAAAAGAGGGGCAAATGATGTTAATATAAAAACCGCGATATTTCAGAAACCGCAAATGAAAAAACAAAATGTTTTTTAGATTTGAATTTAGAGTACCTATTAAAAAATATGTGCTTTGAAGACAAGTTCTGCAAAAAGTTGAAAATTGTTGAGTAGTGTAATAGAGATTGATTTTCCAGTTTACCGTCTCCGTTGCAATTTTGTTCACTAATTTTTGAATGACGATTTTCGGTTACGTTTTGAATTGTATTATGCTTATTCTTATTGATTTTTCAGAATAAAAAAATGCGCATTTTGAGATATGGGCATTTGAACACAAGACCCTCAAAAATTACCATTGACCCTTCTGTGAAAAAAATCAATATGCATATAATTTTAAAGATAATAATGTGAGCAGGATTATTCAAATTCAAGATCATTTGTTTCTTGTTAAACAAAAGTACCGTGCAATGTTTATTATTAATTAAATAGAAGAAGATTTACCCAAATTATAATTTTTGAAGGAAAAACATCAACGCTTTACCCGTATTGTTTTATTTACTTTATGAGAAGTTGCTGTGGCCTTGAGTTGTAGTGGTTAGCGCGTTGTACTGTTACACAGATGGTCCCGGTTCGATTCCCAGTAACGGCAACATCAATGTAGAAAAATAATATCTATGAGTTTTCTATCCCTCATATGCGTGCACCCACCTTCGGTGTTCCCATAGCACTTAACCCCACCGAAGTAAAATAATAAATCAGGGCTATGAACCAAAAAAGGCTTCAATAAGTTCGCCAGCTCTACATCAGGTGGCAAGCAACAACTGTTCTAAGACTTATTATCTTGCTCAATTGCAGTGTTACCATGTTTGAAGCCCTTCATCTTTCCCCGCCTTTCATCTCTCTACTATCCAATTTCAAAAGAAAGTAACACATTTATAAATAGAAAGGATTTCCTGAGTGGTGTTTCTATTAAAAAAAAATGGGAAGAATTGGAAGAATTGAACAACTTCAAATCAAAAATACAATATTTTTAACTAATAAAAAATTATTTGTGTAACGGTTATTTGTGTTTATTTAATAAACAATAACACTTTCTGATTACAGCATTAGGGCCATAAGTCAGCCATACTCTGTAATTTTCAAATGTTTTACTTTTAAATTTTAAAAACCAAAAGTTTATTTTTCGATCTCAGTTATGATGTGAGCAAGTTTATTCAAGTTCCAGATCATTTGAATTTTGTTGAGCCTAAAAAAAACGATGCAATGTTTATTTATTGATTAAAAATATTTTCATCCGATAATTTAAAGCAGACTTTATCTTTTTCTTTCGCATAAGGACCTGTCAGTAGATAAAGTCTGCATTAAATTAGCGAAGTAATAAATAATGATTGCATTCTGGTCGAGTATGACAGTAAAGGTGAATTTTTTTTGATAGAGTTACCATGTGTTAATTCATATGTTTGTTTACTTAAATTTAATTCAAAATATTTAAAAATCTCTACTAACTCATCTTAAAATGTACAGTAAAATACAGATTTTAAGCATAATCACTATTCGAACCTTTTATAATTTTTGTTTAATTTCGAAATTTCCTTGTTCAACAAATCATGTACTTATTATTATTATTTATTTTGCATTTAAATTAATTAAAATAACATGAATATAACGTGACAATGTTTATTTTACATGTTTTGTTTTCGCTATATTGCAAACATCTGCCATACGACAGGCTTGTTTTTTTTTATATTTATTCGAAAATTGTTTAATATGTTACCATATATCGACAATAATAACAATTTGTGCGCATGCGCTTAACGATATTAAAATCTATACACATCTCGGTATGCTACATTCCTTTTTGTTTATATGATTTCAAATAGTATGATTTAAAAGTATTAAACTATTTTGAAATCAAACTTTGTTTAAAGAGATTAGAACTACAATTGCAATACAACGAAAATTAAAAAAAAAATCATAAATACCTGATTTTTTTTACTGCCTTTGTAATAGATTATAGAGCAATTCCATATGAAAGCGATCACCTTTTGGACGACCCCTCTCCGGTTTTAAAATAAATAGTCTCAATCAATTGCCCAGCAAAAAATAATGTACCTACATATTTTTTAAAATAATAAAAAAAAAAAAAAAAAAATTTTATTTTTCAATTAAAGCCTGATTCAATACTTTTCCAACGAGCTATCACTCGTTGCGATCGCTTTAAAACAACTTTCAATGAGGTCCCTTATGAAGAATTCTTCAATTTTGTCACATGTCATATGGAATTGCTCTATAGTGACTGGTTTAGTGGTGGTGTGCACCACTGTCATGTGACAAAATTGAAGAATTCTTCATAAGGGACCTCATTGAACGAGCTATCACTCGCAACGAGTGATAGCTCGTTCGAAAGGTATTGAATCAGGCTTTAATTGAAAAATAAAATTTTCCTAATTTTTCTTGTTAAATAATTAAAAATAATTCAATTATAAAAAATATAAAAACAATGAGAACAAGGTGGTCTCTTAAATGCTCTTCTCCTGTCCAAACAAGGAGTCGGGGCCCATTTTTTTATTGCTGATTCTTAAAGCAAAAATTATGAGGAATCCAAAAAAAATAAAATTAGTCGGAAAATTTAGGAGCTTCTGTGGAAAATCGGAAAATTTAATTTTCATGGGAAAATTTAATTTTCATGGGAAAAAAGGTAAATTTCTGAGAAAAATTAGGAAAATTTTATTTTTCAATTAAAGCCTTAGTAATTTTTTTTTAAATCAACTTTCAATGAGGTCCCTTATGAAGAATTCTTCAATTTTGTCACATGACAGTGGTGCACACCACCACTAAACCAGTCACTATAAAAAAAAAAAAAAATATGTAGGTACATTATTTTTTGCTGGGCAATTGATTGAGACTATTTATTTTAAAATCGGAGAGGGGTCGTCCAAAAATTTGCCAATTTTGATCGTTTTCATATGGAATTGCTCTATAATACTTTCAGAATATGAATATACTGATTTTGAGTGCTCCTTTTGCTCCCCTAAATTGTGGACTGCTTCAGGAGGTTTTAAGTTTCTACTTTAAGAAAAACTTGAAAAGCTTGTTTTTTTTTTTAAAATATTATATCGTTAACACAAAAGTTTGTATACATATATTTAATTCTTCTTATTTTAAACGAGCTTGAGATTATTTATTTATTAATTATAATTATTTACTTCCAATATTTCGTCTCCACATTGGGTGACTTCTTCAGATAAACATTATTACAATTTGATTGGAAAACTTGTTTTAATAATTAGAAAACTTATAGTACGTATAACAAATATTTTAAAAAAGGCGGGAAATCAAAAATATTTTCTGTCAATTCATTTTTGAAAAACGAACTTTATTCTATTTTAAAAATGGGATTTAATATAAACTTGCATGAAAAATCTGTAAAATTATTTATTTCAATAACTATAGACAGGAAATATTTTTAGTTTCCCGCCTTTTTTAAAAAAATTGTTATATGTATATAAGTTTTTTAATTATTAAAACAAGTTTTTCCATCAAATTGTAATAATTGTTCCCTGAAGAAGTCGCCCAATGTGGAGACGAAATATTGGAAATAAATAATAATAATTAATAAATAATGCTCTTAAGCTCGTTTAAATTAAGAAGAATTAACTAAAAGAAAATCAAAGAAAATTTAACATTTTTTAAAAATATTTAAAAAATGTGAACATACAGGATTACCACATAGGAATTTGGTGGCGGTATAGAAAAATAATTGATAATTAACATATATTTTTTTAAAAATTTTAGAAAACGAATTTTTTAAAATACAGCGGTTTGAAACACGGATTTTGAAAAAATACATTTTACCGATAAGAAGTGTGTCCAAACTACGTTTGAACAACAATTACAACCATTTATTATCAACTCTTGCCCAGTATTTATTGAATTAATTATTGTTACACTTACCTTATGTATATTTATATTATTTACATACCTTATTATACTTACCTTATACTTATATTTATTACTAATGTAAACGCGGTAATTCGAAAACTATTGTGAATTATAATTTGTATTTTTATGCTCGACTTGCCACTGAACAATAATTCAGTGGAAGTAGAACGGCTAAACCGAGGTTTCGCCGTTACTAAGGCCGACCTCCATTCTTTCTTGTTCATCAGCCATCTAAGGTTAGCACCACTTTTTTATGCCACTCATAATTCTGATAATAAACCCTTGAATTATTAATAATCACTAATCATTGTCCTTTTATTTCTATGGCAATTCTTAACGATTAATTTACTCTAATTAATCGTTGAGTTTTATTCAAAGTGAATTATTTTTTTTTTTTAGTTAGTCTCTTTACAGGAAGAAGAAGAAGAAAACATTTTTATTGAAAAATTTTACGGACACAAGGGATACACCAGACTGCCGCAGTTTCGTCCCCCTCCTGGGACTCGTCAGTGGTTAATTTATGTGTCAATTGAACAAAGTATTTTATATTGTTAATTTTGCTCTATATGAAAAACTTTTTAATTTTTTGGTGTCGTACTGTGATTTGAACTCACAGTCTTAGCATCAAAGCTATGCATCGTAATCTCACCTCTTAACCAGTTTTGTTAACCAGTAAAACCATAATTTTAGTACCTTTAAAACGAGGGATCAATGGCTCTTGTTGCTTAAACCGTTAAAAAGTTATAGGCAATTATGTTCAACTACTTTTGCAAATCTGTTATTTTTATTTTTTTCAATATATTTTTTTTATGTAAATCTTTTTTCTACTATATTTAGTATATTTTTATAGATTTTTATCCATATTAATTTGGCAACAGCATTGTCGAATATATTATAATTAACATAAATTTTTCTGAAAATTTAAAAAAAAAAAAAAAGATTTTTGAAATACAGCGGTTTAAGCCGCGGATTTTGATAAAATATGTATTTTATCTTCAAAAAATTATTTTTTTTATTTTTATATTATTTAAAGCATATAACAGTGGCTTTAAAATGAGGTATCAGTGATTCAAGTAGCTTTAACTGGTAAAAAGATATGGCCGATTAATTACGACTACTTTTGTTAAATTTTCGTTTTTTTTCGTATTTTAAAACGCGATATTTCCACAACTGAAAACATGTACGATGATATATTTATATGGCACTTACCTTCCGTACCAAGTTTGGTTAAAATGAAAGGGGGGTAGAGGTCGAAATTTGGATATTTTTTGATTGTTTTATATGGAATGAGTCCTATAATATCATTACTTATTTATTGTAGATTAAAATTTGTATGTCTTCTAAGTATTTTTTTTAACTATATTTTTTATGCACATTGTCAAGTTTTACCGATTCAGTGCTTCTATATAATATTAAATCTTTGTACTGGATTATAATGAAATTAAATAAATAAAATAAAAATAAAATAAATAATCGAGTAAGTCAAAAAATGCTTAATTTAGTTATGATTTTTTAATTTGTTTCGTATTTTTTCTTAAATTTTCTTCTTAAAAAAAATAAAGTAATGTATCCGGTACCGTTTTAATATACATATTTTATATGGTTAGGATGGGTATAACTTTCACGGTGAAAAAAAATATATAACTTCACGATATGGGCAATTCTGTGCAGATAAAAAATAGTTTTCTTTTGCAATTCCTAAAATATCACATTTTTAGAAATTTCTTCAGATATTTTAAAATATACATGAACAATTACGGATTTTATAAAAACTCAAATAAAAGTTTAGTTATGAAGACATTAAAACTATAAAAAATTAAGACCAAAACGTCCCTATTTCCAAAAATTAGGCGTAATTGTTAAAAATTGAAATCAAAGACTGCTAAAGGTTAATTTTAGTTTCAAAAAATTCACTTAGAAGGGTAGTCTACAGATGGGTTCTCTTTGATCTTAATGAAATTTGGATATGTGAAAAAGAAAAAAAAATAAAACACACGTATTTCCTTTTAGCGGCTCAATCTCATGTTTAGGAATTTTAGGCAAATGGTTACCAACTGAAAGAGCTTTTGGAGACACATTATTAACTGAGTATTTTTGTTATTAAAAAAATTGTGATATAAAAATTGGAGTTTTGTTAAAGAAATGTAGTTGGATTGATATAAAAATTATATATATTAATGTCTATTAAATTTTATCGATGGGTTGTCTGAGGTTTTTACAACATTCGTAATTGTTCGTCGTTTATGCGACTTTTTCGAAGAGCTTTTTAAACTATACTTCAAATATTTTAAATAAATGGCAACCCTAACACACTACATATGCAATATTGGTATCAAAACTTTTGCTTTCTACTTACGCGATTAATCGAATAAGTTTCACAACCGCAAAATCGAGTAAATCGCTTACACGAACAAAACCAAACCCGAGTAATTTGAATACCCTAGTTGCTATAGAAAAGAGATTTAGAATTCAAATAATTTCGCAAATTTTTTGACAAAAACCGATTTTGTATTTTTTTTTTTTTAATACTCTGCAAAGTCCATAAATTGTTTCAAATCTACTTTTTATAAAAAAAAATGTAATTTTGTGATTATTTTTGTTTAGCAATAATGATGTATTTTTAAGTTTTTTATTTTATTATCCCAAAAATAGAAAAAAGTCTTGATCAGAAACTTTTACTTTCTCTAATATTTGCAACCTTAGGTTAAAATTTTGTTTTTTATACAAATTTTTTAAAGCGAATTTATTACATGCTTGAATTTTCCTCAATCTTTTTGAACATATCGTACACCAAAAACTATTACACTACCTACCGTAACTGTTTTTATACTGTGCCAATATAAAAATAAATAAAAATCCCCAATAAATAAACAATGTTGTTGTGTTGTGCTGCATTACTATGCGTATTTGCAATCAAAAATTTATTTATAAAATGTTATTAAAAATTTTTACATGCTATGCATGCCATATTCCACATTCATATTAAATATAAGACAATTGCACTCGTACTCGTATTTTGTTCATACAATTCACTTACAATTGTTAAATTATTTTGACATTTTATTTTGATTGCTTCAAAACAAATACAAACGAGTACATGTTGTGGTTTAAAAATACATGTGTTTCGATCTAACCAAAAAAAGTAAATGTGAATTTTATTGTTTTTGGAATATTTGGAATTAAGAAGTTATGAGTGTTAAATACGGAAAAGGGGAGGCCAAAGAACGATCTAGAAAACTGCACTGAAAGAAGAAGAACGATCTAAAAAACTGCACTGAAAGAAGAAATATCCTTCATGATGTTAATGAAACAATTTCATAAATTTCGTAGATGCAATGAAGAATTTCTCTCTATCAAAGAAATTTTATTAATATTAAAAAATTGTTCATTAACTTTTTTTTCATACAATTTCGTAGTTTCATAAAAAAGTTCATTCAATTTCACAAATTATCTTTTCATAAATTTGATGAAACTTTTCTTTAGAGCTATGAAATTATTTTAAAGACTAATTTTTTTTTTTTTTTTATAAAATTTCATTAATTTTCATACATTTTAAACTTTAGTTTTAAGAGTTAATTCTCAAGTGTTCATGGAGAGCTTTTTTAAACAAGGCAACTTTTTAATATTAAAACATTTTATGAAACTGTTTCATAAATTCTATAATTCTTTATTGTCCTAATGATTCATTAGTTTAATGAAGAGTTTCATTAATTCTACTAACATTTCATAAACATTGACTTCAATGAAACCTGTTTCATAGATTCTATGAAAAGTTTCAATGGACGAGTACAAGTGACAATTTTCATTAAAGCTATGAAGAAATTCATTACTGAAGATAATTTCCTAATTTTTTCACAAAGTTTGGTTATTGTATAACGCAGGTTCGTGGTGGCTTTTCCCAGGGCAGTAATTTTATATAGCGGATGCAAGAGGAAATGTGGTAGCTAAAACTTGGACAAAAAAATATAAAGTTTTCAATAACATATTTAGTTTAGCAAACAATCTTCATTTGAAATGTATTTGCCGGCATTAGCCATGTATTCGGGAGCAAGAGGTGTCGACTTTATTGAGGCCTGAACTTGCATCTTGTTGTTAACATCAAATCAGCAATCCATGCATAAAAATACGAAAAAAAATGTCATAATAAAAAAAATTTCGTAAAATAAACAAAAACTTGTTAATTTTACAAAATACTTCGATATTTTTTTTATACAAATTTATTGAACCAAAAATTTAATATTTAAATTCTTGAATTTTCCTCAATCTTTTTGAACATACCGTTCGAAAAAACTATTACAGTACCTTCCGTTGAAATTTAAGCAGTGAAAAAGGGAGGCCATAGAATGATACAAAAAACTGTGTCCTAATTTTGTAACAAAATATGGTCCGTGGTCCCAGCTTCCAGGGCAGAAATTATATATAACTGATGCAAAAGGAAATTTGGTGCATCTTGTATACACTGTATATACTGTATCTTGTATACACTGATAATAATCCATGCATAACAATACAAAAAGAATCTCATAATAACAAAAAATTTTGAAAAATAAACAAATTTTCGTGTATTTTACTAAAAGTTTTGTTATTTTGACATTTTTTCGTATTTTTATGCATGCTTTATTATCAGTGTACCAAAGGAATAAAGTGGATTTGGTACCAAGAAGGGCGAATCATCATTGGAACTGATAACAATAGACAGATATGGGGCTCCTGTGAAAAGAATAATGATGAACACAAACAAAGTCGCCAAAGATGCTAAAACGTTTAATACTAAATGGTCATTTCATAACACGAAGGTCACTGAAGAAGCAACACAAGCCATAATTGCCAGAATTTCGGAAAAAAAAAACAAAAAACATTTTAACGTCCCTGCAAAAAATAACCTGGATTTCGTAAGCAGTAACTATATTTGCATGTTTCCAAAATAGCGCATTGCATACAATAAAGATATTAGATAGTCATTTTGTTGTGCTTCCCAAAATGCCTTCTTTGAAGGCATTTTGCTTCTTATTGCCTAAGAAGGCATGAATTAAATGTTTCTTAGAGCACATGAAAGAAGTGCTTTTCACCTGCTTAAAGGCGACATACAAAGTTGGACACAGCGAACAAAAATCATGCCTTCTGCATTTGCTTTGGAAGCGCTTGGTAATTAAATAATACCTTCTAGAACGGCTTCTGTGTAAGCACTATTTTTTGCTGGATAATTTGAATCCTGGACATGTTAAAATTATTTTTTTAAAAATCAATATTTCACAACAAAAAATCATAGAAAGTATTAAATTTGTAATAAAACAAAAGACTTAAGGCACAAACTCTCATCAGCAAATATTTATAATGACATTATGTGTTTGTTTGTTAAAGCAATAACCGTCGAAAATCTTTAAGAATTCAGTAAGAAAAAACGTAAGACCTAGGACAAAAACTTGAATATCTCAGTTTTAGAAATCTTTCATAATATCGCCTAATTTAGGCAATTATAACTAAAGGAGTGGATAATAAATCTAGAATATAAGTGCTTAAAGAAAGTTTTAAGAATATTTAAAAATTATTGAATTAAATTTATAAATTTTACTACTTAACTTTATTGTGAAATCCCCGATACTTCAAATAGGAGCAGACCATGGAATTTTAATTTGATTAATTTTTTGACACCAGAGTAAAAAAAATTGTACTATGTCCAATTTCTTTAATTTTAATTATTGGTTATATAACGAAATAAATTCTTTATTAAATAAAAATTAAATAAAATGAATGCAATATCTTGTTTCACTCAAAAACTACATTCGTTTAAATTAGTTAAAAAATTTTGCAATTTTTTTTTCCCAAAAAGCAGTGTTTTAGTTCCAGATAAATATGTTTTTTTTTGTTGAACGTATAACGAGTAAATACTATTCTAAAAGCTATTTTTATATAAAAGCATGTTGTGTTAAAAAAAGTTTTGAATTATATAAACTTTTCCCACCAGCATCTTCTAAGTTTGCCACATTTTTAATTGTACATTCCACAAAATAAGCTACTACAAATTAGTTTTTTAATAATTATTGATAAAATAAGAAAAGCAAAAATAAACATATTAACTTTATATAATTTTAGTTATATTCGAGTTGATTTTTAAGTCATTGTAAATACGCTAAGGATAATATGTAGGTAAAGACGACAGCAATTGTAGTCAAAAGCAAATGAAATTTAACTTGAAGAAAGGACGACTAATATTTCATTAAATTCAACTAACATTTTTCATTTGTTTTTACTGTTAAAAAAATTACTAACAATTGTAGTAAACCACATATATTAGTAACAAATAAACAAACATTTTTTTTAGTTAGTCTCTTTACAGGAACAAGAAAAAGAAAACATTTTTATTGAAAATTTTTACGGACACAGGGATACACCAGACTGCCGCAGTTTCGTCCCCTCCTGGGACTCGTCAGTGGTTAATTTATGTGTCAATGAACAAAGTATTTTTTATATTGTTAAATTGCTCTATATGAAAAACTTTTTTTTATTTTTTGGTGTCGTACTGGTATTTGAACTCACTGCCTTAGCATCAAGCTATGCATCGTAATCTCACCTCTTAACGAGTTGAGCCACGGTCGCCACACCGATGACTGTGGCTAAAGTGGAGTTTGGTCACACTACGTACACACAAGTATTGTTTCGATCAGAAGAGACAGAATTAACTAATACCAATGCACAATTCATTTCTCAACTAGAATGCTTTTTCTTCTTAATCCTATCTCTTTTTCACAAGTTTTAATTTTTTTTAATAACGAACAACAACTGTAAATAATGAATGTAAAGGGTCCGCCATCTAAACGTTTTTTTCTTCAACTAGTGCTTATTTCGTGAATGGTAACACTTAGCTCATGTCTGATTTGACAGATAATTAGTTTTATCCTTCCGCTGAACGAATATGGTTGTGTATACGCTTGAACCATGCTGGGAAATATTGCGACATTACTTTGAAAATCACACACAGCCGAAGCTACACTCGATGTTTTGCGCCCTGTTTTTGAAGATTGCATTATCAGCCGCAGAGCTGATGTCGTTTGGCCACCTCAGAGCTGCGATTTGACACCTTTGGACTATTATTTGTGGGGTGCCGTTAAATATAAGTGTTACGCCAACAAGCCAGAGACAATTGACGCTTTAAACGATAATATTCGTGAAGCCATTGGTGAAATACAGCTGCACACAATCGATAATGTGCTTAAAAAATTGGACCGATCGTGTAGGCTACTGCATGGCCAGCCGAGGCAGCCATTTGAATGAAATTATTTTCCATTATTAACCGGAAGGATTGTACTTTCAAATAAAAAAAGAAATTCGAGAAAATATTCAGTAGTTTTTTTTATAGCATTTTCAAAAAAAAAAGAAGTTGTTTGGCGGACCCTTTACATACAACGACTCGGACTTCAAAATAATTCATTGTTGGTATATTAATTAATTAACGATTTATCGCTTTACACATATCCCAGCAAAATTAGTGCTTCCAAGAAGCGCTTGTGGAAGGCCTTCTTTGAACCGAAGTGCTTGCTGAAGGCCTTCCAGAAGGCATGATTTTTGTTCGCGATTTCCCACTTGGTAGGTCTCTTTTAAGCACGTGAGAAGCGCTTCTATCATGTGATCTAAGAATCACATGATAGAAGCGCTTCTGGAAGAGCTTTCAGAAGAGCTTTCCGAAGCGCTTCCAGAAGAGCTTCGAGAAGCGATTCTTCCTTCAGGGAAGCACAATATAATGCCTTCCAGAATTGCTTCATAGAAGGCCTTCTCTACTGCTTCATTGCATGCCTTCTTCACTGCTTCTTTTCATGCCTTCTTTACTGCTTCAAAAGAATGCCTTCAGAGAAGCACAATATAATGCCTTTCAGAAGTGCTTCATAGAAGGCCCTTCTTTACTGCTTCATTGAATGCCTTTTTCACTGCTTCTTTTCATGCCTTCTTTACTGCTTCAAAAGAATGCCTTCAGGGAAGCACAATATAATGCCTTCCAGAATTGCTTCATTGCATGCATAACGGTGAAGCTCCCTTTTTGGAAGCACTGAAAAGAAGTTACTGCTTTCTAAATCGAAATTATTTTTTGTTGGGATGTAATTTAATTTTTAAAAGTTAAAAATATTAAAAAAACGATTTTTTAAATTGATGTTTTACGTTTTTTTAGCGGGTAAAGCACATATTTTACATGTACTCTTAAGCAACCAGCATGAATTACTAGGCACATAGAATGTAACATTTCATGAAATATTAATGTTGAGAAGCATTTTATTAACACATATCCAAGTAGGTTTACATATTTAATGTTTATTACATGTACACACAATATATATAGATATTTCTACTTAGGCACAAAATGTGTTTTTACCCTAATTATAGTAGGAGCACATCTACCTACTATAAATGGATTAAATTTACATTCAAATATATTAGAGTGTACGAAATTATCAAAACTTAGTTTAACTAGATTTTGAGCGTAATTTTAAAATACCTTTAGACACTATGATATTAAAATAATTTCTGTTTTAGACAGCCATCGCTTAAATCAAATAATTATTAACATAAAACAAAAGACTTAAGACACAAACTGCAATTGTATTAAATTCAAACATTTTTTTTCGGAAAACCTTAGATTACTTAAATCTAGCCTCCGTATCTATAACGTTTAATGGCCACTTTTTTCTTGATCTTATTTTGTTTGATCATTAAATTAAAATAGTTTAATGTAAAATGCTAAAATAACATTCTCAGTTGTCATCATAAAAAAAAGAAACGAAGAAAACAAGAATTCTTAAAATAAATTCTTACAGCAATTTAAAAACAAAAAGTAGTAATAGTTGTAGTAGTAGCAAAAAGTATCCCTTTGGAATTTTTATTACACAACAGACAAACATGAGCATGAACATTAAATACATACAACTGGTTTCCTTTATAAACAAAAAAAAAAAAAAAATTCAACAACAAAAATAGTAAAATGTTAAATATACAAGTGCAAAAATCCCCAACCAAATGAATGTAAAATCAACAAGAACGTTTAAATGAGCCAATTTAGGAAAAAAAAAGTGCAAGAGAGACTTAAACGACTACTAGATGATTTGATGGCAGAAAAAAAGTTTACCAGGGACAGAAAACCACAAAAGCTTTAGAATGTATGTAACATATTTTAAGTAAAAAGTATATTTTTAGTTTTTTTTTTTTTTTCAACTGACAAACAACATTAACAACATTTTGTTGTCTACCAAAAACAAACACATTGTGGTTTTTTCTTATAACTTTTTTTTTTTTAATTTTTAAACAAAAACCACAGCCATTATGTAGTGGAAAAAAAATTTCAATTAAATTTTTTTTCTACTCCTTTTTTCAACATAAAAAGAACAACTAAAACGTGCAATTGGCGTCTGATTGTCTCTAAAGTTATATTCATTATAAACAACATTGTACATACATGATCATAAGTATTTATGCAGACAGTCAGGCATAGACATGTTAAATAACAACAGCAACAACAAATGTGCAAAATAGTTAAATCGAAAAAAATGCCACAAATGTTATAAGATACTCAACCTCATATCATCATTATTTCCTGACTATCATAAGTTTTGTATTACTTGAATCTCGGCTAAGGAACTGATCATAATCAAGGGATTTTTTAGACACTCATAGAAAAAAAAACTATAAAAATAGCAGAAAAAGCAGAAAAAAGCTACAAAAGGTAGTTAAAAATTAAGTTGCCCAGAAATTTGCTGAAATTTTGAAGATTTTTTTTTGTTTGCATAATATTAGTAAGATAAGAACAGCAAAAATAAAACTGTTAACTTTAAAAAATATAAGTAATGTTTGGGTTGAATTTTAGTTAAGCGGTTTACCCTCTTAAATTTTTTTGTGTTATTTAGTGATTTTTTTTAGAATTTGTCATCCGGATGAAAAAAGTTTCTATATACTCACTTACAACTTGATTATCATTATATATGATTATATGTGTGGCAATATATAACGATATATGTTCATATCTTATATATAGCTTATGCAAATTGTTTAATATGGCGTAGTATATTATCATATGTCATTGTATCGTAAGTTATATATTAGCATATCTCGTATATCTGATCATATAAAATATATATAGATCTATATATGACCATATATTATAACATATATGATAATATGTTAGTGTACATCTTACAATTAATAAAAAATAATTATATTACTCTCATATATAATTATATGGCACAACATATCATTATATATAAATATATATAGTAAAA
>CM037854.1:57862975-57895606 GCA_021234595.1 Delia radicum
AGCGGATTTGATTGAGAAAATTATATAATCGGTATCAAAATTTTTGCTAATGATTTTTTCAAACCTATTTTTAACTAATTTATTCTATATGTGTAACAATTTTGTTAGAAATCTAACTTAAAGATATAAGCTGGCAAAAATAGAAAATTTGTTGTTCTTTGTGCATTGTTTTGCACTCATATTCGTTGGAAAGCATTTCAAAGAAACTTTTTTTTTTGGAATTATGGTCGAATATGTCCAAACGGTTTAGCCGATAGTGTCGGTGGCGACTTCGGCCTAAAAGAAAAACTGTTGGCGGCGTTAGTTAACGGCTGACGACCGGCAACTTGCCACTACTCCCGAGTCTAGTGACTCAATTTTGTATTGGTTTAATTGAGAATGTTAAAAACTATGTGCAAAAAAAAAAAAAACTTTTGTAAGTTTCAAGTAATTTTTTTTAATGTTTCGACTTTTTTTCGTGAAGACATTACAATGTGAAAGCTTTTAAGAAAAGTCACCTACCCCTGTCCATCATTCGTCTCAGTTCGTTAAAAACCATGAGACATAAGAGCCATCAAATTCAGTCACAACAGGTGCCACGATTTCTTAAAGTAGCCAATATAATAACGCAATTAGTATTTTAAAAATTCGGAATTATTTCATGAATTTAAATTAGAAAATTTCTTTAAAAAACTTTTTTTTCACAATTTTGTATATTAAACGCCGTTTATTAAATAATCCCTAACTATTAATCAAAAGACTTAAGCCACAAAACTCGATGGCATTATAAAGAAAATCCCATAATTTATTAAAGATTAAAGCATTAAAAAAAAAACTATATAAATATTTAAGTACTTAAACTTTCACACACTAATGAATAGCATGGTAAAGCTGTATAAACATATATAAATTTTTAATTGTTTTTTAAACAGATTCTTGTTTATTTTAAATTTGTCATGGCGCATATTGGTTGGCGGCGGTTACAACAGCACATCTTTAGCTCAAGCAAAAAAAAAAAAAACTACGAATAAACAAACAAAAAAACTTCAGAGTACTATATAAAGAAAAAAAAAACCTTTAATTCATGATAATAAGCATGAACAAGCAGACAATAAGCAGCCAGTCATTGAGCCAAGTTAGTCAGTTAGTCAATGATTTTTTATTTGTGTTTTTTTTTTTTTTTAATACCTAAAAGCTATAGTGTAAGTACAACCATATGTATGAATATTATTATTGTCTTAAAATTATAAAACGTCGCATAAGTCAGTCTTAGCCTCATTTATTAACGCTAAAGCTTTCAGTGCAGAAAACAGACTACAACAATAACAAAAAAAATCTATATTGAAACACAGTAGTTTTTGTTTTTTTTTTTGTAAATACAATTGAAATATAATGTAAGAAGTTAAAAAAAAGCAAAAACACGATGAGTTCATTAAAAAATAAATGAATTCAACACAAAAAATGTTCAGACAATTTTTTAACATACAGCAAGAAAACAGCAATAGTATTTATAAGTTTTAATTGTGGCATTCAATATAAAATGTGAGACATTATAATGATTTTAAATTGCTAAAAGTATGCAAAATATTAGCCTGCAAATCAACGACTTAAGTAATCATATAAAAACTTCATAATTTTTCAGATCAACCAACCATTTTGCCACTGTTATCAATCGGATAACAGGGAAATACTGTCTGGATTGCTAATCCGACGTTCTGCCAAAGTGTAATCGACCATCACTTTGCCAGCACTGTGCCGATTGTATTTAATTTTTTTCCCTGGGTATTAGTTCAAAATTACTATTTCATAAATTTAAATCTTTTAGGTCCGATTACTGAATGTGCTACTACTGGAACTTTAACTGACACATTTTTTGTTGTTTCCCATATAAATTGTCAATTTAACTATTTGTAAAATTTTAACTGGTAATTGGCCCTTAACCTTTTTAACCTATACTGATATTAACAATGTTATATGGGATATTTGAAAAAAATAATGTTTTAAAATACAGTGTTACGATTAAATTTGAGCACGATATGAAACTCGATACTCAGTAGTTCGCGACTTCGCGAACTACTCGTCGAGTACCTCGAGTAGTGAAAATGCACTTTAAGTTCATATAAACACACAGCGAACAGATTCGTTGTGAGAACTGAATTTGTAGCCAACCGAATTTAGGAAGTTACATGTACTATCACATTGTTCGGTTACAGCTGTCGACATTTGCGGTATATACAGGGATGCAGGCAATACCGCTAATACGTTACCGATATAAAACAATGTTCATCTGACTACACTCAAAAAATAATTAGTAAACGTCTTGTAATCAGGTATAACTAATTTTCAGCATATTTGTTTGCTAAAATCCGTGTTTTCAGCTAAAATTTTATTATACTTATTCAGCACTTAACTAGTTTATACTAATGCTTTACTAATATACGAATGTTTTACTAATTAATTTGCTAAAAAAAATTGTGCTGGTAGCACATTAATAGTGTGGACGACAACCAGATTGAAGATATACGCAGAATGAAGTAGATGTCGCGGCATGTCAAGATGAAGTAGAGAAGAGGAAAATGATACTTAAAAGTACAACTCTAATAAGACATATAAAAAAAATCAACCATGCAAGTTTTTGTATCTCTTTTTAATACATAAAACAAAATTGAGGATGAAAACAACTTAAATTTTGCGTTGTCACCGGCTTGTGAAAATAATTGTCTATTAATAAAATAAAAGACAAAAGAAAATATTTAAATTTAATATGTATTTCTATAATAAATGTTAATAGATTAATAATCTAGTGTGGTCAACTTGCAAACAGAGTAAAGCGAAAGACAAAGACACACATCATAGGGAGATTTGTATGGTTCCTTTTTCTCATTGCAAAAAAAAGGGTTGTTTTTTCGTTTCGTTTGTTTTTGTTTATTTTTCGTTTCGTTTCTATAATTATCTTCGGCAGTTGCGTTCTTAAAAGAAAGCATCATTTGGACAACGATAGATGTAAGTAGTTGAAAGAAAATTTTTGTTATGTTATATATATTTATTTCTATATATTTTCAGATATTAAATTAATTCATGCCGTCAATGTGGGAAAATGAAAATTTTTATATTTCGTAATTATTGTAAATTATTTTTAAAATAATCACAAACAAATGTTTATCATTTTCAGCAAATATATTAACTAAAATTACAATATTTTACAATTGTTTTGCGTTTTTTTCAGTCTACTAAATTCAGCAAAAAATTTATTATTTTTACCAAGGCTTTTTTATTTCTAATCTACTAAGTGTTAGGAAAACTTTGCTGAATCTACTAATTTTGTTGCTAAAAAAATCAGCTCACTGATTTTCAGCAAAAGATTTTGCTGACATTAGCAATTTTTTTGTTAGCACCCTCCTGACTAAAATTTTGCTGACTCAGCAAAATTTTTTGCTGACTTTACAAACTTTTTTTTTGAGTGTATCGTTATCATTAAAATAACGTTAAAGAAATAATTGAAATGTCGTTATCCGTAAAATTCTGTTACCGATATAACTGAAATATCGATATCCTTAAAATACCGTTACCGAACTAACCAAAATAGCGTTATCGCTAAAATAACGTTACCGAAATAATAATTGAAATATCGTTACTCTTAAAATACCGTTACCAAATGTAGTTAAAATAGCTGTACCCTTAAAATAACCCTACCTTTATTTTTTTATGAATTTAAGTCGAAATGCGAAATAATTGCTGTATATACAGTGGGTAGGACACGTGAGTACATGTAAGTACTCTTTACAAAACCAAAAGATTCAAGCCGAAAAATATTGACACTAGACTAAAGTATACTTTTCTAAAGGTATATGGTACGCTTTAGGTATAAATTGTACACACAGAGAAATAAAGTGCTAACCGAATTGAAAACTGTATATTAATAGTAACAACTTATAAATTCTGTTAGTACAACGATATTTACATTAAATTTATGAATATTTTGGATGTTGCAACTAAAACTCAGTTGAATTAACCGCACTTTGTTGAGAAAACTTATGTTAAGTTGTGCCAACTGTGTGAAATTTGTAATAACCGAATTGAGTCTTATTAACTGAATTTCAGTTGGCAAATAGCTAAATTTTTCTCTGTGTGTACTAACATGTACTCATGAGTGTATTTTCTCAAAGTTTGATTATAAACTATCCAATCATTAGAATTTTGTTATGATGAAGTTAAAAATATTGATATTATCGTTATCCTTAAAATATCGCTGCTGAAACAACTAAAATACCGTTACCCTTCAAATAGCAAATAGCAAAATAGCCGTTATCCTTGAATATCGTTACCGATATAACTAAAACGACGTTACCACCACCGCTAAAATACCGTTGCTAAAATGACTTAAATACCGTTATCGCTAGAAAAAACGTTATTTTGACTATAGTTACCGCTAAAATACCGTTTATTTAAACTAAATGTTTATAGATTAACAATCTAGTGTGGTAAAATTGCAAACAAACATATACAGACATGTAGACAGAGTAAAGCGAAAGACAAAGACACACATCTTAGGTAGATTTTTATGGTTCCTTTTTCTTAATTGCAAAAAAGGGTTTTTTTTTCGTTCGTTTGTTTTTGTTTATTTTTTCGTTTCGTTTCTATAATTATCTTCGGCAGTTGCGTCCTTTAAAAGATAGCATCATTTAGACAACTATTGATGTAAGTAATTGAAAGAAAATGTTTTGTTATGTTAGTATATGTATATTTATTTCTATATATTTTCAGATATTAAATTAATTCATGTCGTCCATGTGGGAAAATTAAAATTTTTATATTTCGTTATTATAGTAAATTATTTTTAAAAGAATCACAAAAATATATTTTAATGATTTTCAGCAAATAAATTAATAAATTACGATTGTTATACAAACTTTTTGCGTTTTTTTCAGTCCTACTCTAAAATTCAGCAAAAAATTATTAATTTTTAGCAAGGCTGTTTTATTTCTAATCTACTAAGTGTTAGCAAAACTTTGCTGAATCTACAAATTTTGTTGCTAAAATCAGCTCGCTGATTTTCAGCAAAAGATTTTGCTGACATTAGCAATTTTTTTGCAAGCACCCTCCTGACTAAAATTTTGCTGACTCAGCAAAATTTTTTGCTGACTTTACAAACTTTTTTTTTTTGAGTGTAGCTCTTACGGTTGTGGAAATATCGCATTTAAAAATTTGAAAAAAGTTAAACCAAAGTAAGCATATAAAATCGTTTATATCTTTTTAAAGGTTAAAGCTACGTGATCCATTGATACCCTCATTTTAACGCTACTATTATTGTGCTTCAATAAAATTAGATGGTAAAATATATTATTTTAAAAGTCGGGCGAATCAACCGCAGTATTAAAAAAATTGTGTTTTTTTTAAATTCTTTTAAAAAATATGTTAATTTAAAATTATTCCCTTATATGCCGTTGGCAAATCCCTTTATGGAACTCTTATGAAATATCGAATTCGTAAATAAAAATCAGAAAAACGATTCTAAATGTAGTATTAGATTAACGCAACAAAATATTTTATCGAAAACATAAAAATCAAAGTTTTACAAAAAATGAATTATTGCCTAAATAATTTTAAACGGCTTAAGCTACGAGATGCATTTAGAACGCATGTTAAAGCTACTTAAGTTGTGATTTTACTGGTACATAGCAAAGTTATTCACTTCATGAAGACAAAATGCATTTATTTAAAATCCGTTGTTCAAAACCGCTGTATTTTCAAAATCTTAAAAAAATATATATAGTAATTAAAAATTATTTTTCTATACCGTTGCAAAATATGATGCTCCTGCCGGCTTCAAAATGATCAGTTTTTTCATTACAATTTTTGCACAATATTTTTTTGCAGTTGGAGTTCCAAAAAAGGATTTGGCTATGGCATAGTGGAATAATTTATTTTTAACAATGTTTTTTTTAGAATTTTAAAAAGCCAGTTTTTTGATATATCGGTTTGAAACGCGGATTTTGAAAAAAATCATTTAATTTTCAAACAATTATTTGTTTTCTAATTTATTTAAAACACGATAAATTTAGCTTTCGTTTATTTTTTTCTTAATTCTCAAGCTTTTATATTTTGGCAAGGAAACCTTTAGATTTTTATTACCTCTGTCAAAAACCCCATTAAATTTAAAAATACGTGTTTCAATTTAAACGTGTTTTAATTTAAACGTGTTTTAATTTAAAATTCAGATAAATAAAAATATTATGTGCATACTTCACTTTTAATCTTTAGATTATTCTTGTTTTCTACAGTTAACATGACGATTTAAAAATAGCCAAATTTTTATTTAATACACACAAAAATAATCTGAATTGAATTATTGATAGGTAAAAAACAAGCGAATTTTTGGAAAATGACGGTTCTTATTCTATCAGTGTTAAACGAGCCTTCACGTTTAAAGGCAGTTTTTTAAAAATGGCTCAGAAATCCGTTCATGGTTTCCCTCCGAATACTATGAAATTTGGATATTTTGAAAAGAATCAAAAATT
Source organism: Delia radicum (assembly GCA_021234595.1). Classification (NCBI taxonomy): domain Eukaryota; kingdom Metazoa; phylum Arthropoda; class Insecta; order Diptera; family Anthomyiidae; genus Delia; species Delia radicum. The sequence continues at coordinate 57,869,473 of CM037854.1, forward strand.
AAGCGACCCATATTTTTTTAGCTGCCCAATCTGTCATTGGTTCAAAAATGAACCAATTTTCTGATTTTTTCGATTTTTTTTTTATATTTCTTTCAAAGAAACTACATAACAAAATTGGATTTTAATATCCCAGCAAAAAAATTTCCAAAAAGGTAAGCGGGTTTGTAATCAAGCATTTTGGGCAAAACGCATTCCTTACTAGATTACCTACTTGATTCTTTTAACAGGGCGTGAGACTAAAATAATTGATTCTTTAGAATTGATTATTTTTTTTACCGAAGAACCATTTACTTTATATTTTTAAGAACTACATACATTTTTTAATAAAGAAATAGTTCCATTGTAAAACTACGAAGTACTTACACAAAAAAAAAATAAATAAATAGTTCCCTAGAAAAAATAAGAAGTACTTACATTTAAAAAAATAGAAGTAGTTCCATAAGTAAATTCAACTTTTACTCACACGTGGTTCTCCTAGGTTACTCAAATATAACGATCTAAACTCATACGGAAATAAAATCCTAAAAAGTGAAACATCGAATTGTTATGATATGTTATCATAAAAGAACAATTCAAAATTGAAAAACAAAAATATGACTCACGCACTATCACCCTCGAAAATTTTTTTTACACTCACTCACGATAACGTCAGTAATTTAAACTTCCACTCACTATTTTCTGCTCACGTGCGCTTCCCTAATTTATACCTAACCACAGTTTAACAAAATTTAGGCAACATGCAATTTCTGTTTTCAGTATTATTTTCCTGCAAATAAAAATTTGTTTGAAAAATATATGAAATAAATTCTTTAAGATTGTATAACTACTTTTTTTCAAAATTAGGAACTACTTCCAATAACGACATTTTATTAGGAAAAAGTATATGATTACTTCTTGAGTACAAAAAGTTATAAATACATATAAGTTAATAACATTGTTATTTTTCTTTTATGTAAATAATTACTTTGTTATTGAGTTCATGCTTTCTGGTTTAAATTTAAAGAATTGATTACAATACTACTTGCTTTTTTGACTCTATCGTTGGGAATGAGTTTGGTATTGCAGTTACTAAATTTGGCAATGAGATATGTAAGCAAGTGTGGGCATCACCTTCGTTTTGGAATGTGTAATTTTTTCCTGGGATGAAGTAAAAAAGCAAAACAATTTGTAACAACACACGATTTTCACAAAATTTTGTATGGGAACATGTCTCAAAGCTAAGATATTTGAAATAATTTTTACTAGCAGTAATGTTTTTTTCAAAAATATGAAGTTTGATGCCCATATTGCCTATGTTTGGCCATAGAGTTGAAACCCTGTGGCTTCTGGAAACTTCGTCTAAATTCCAAAACGAGCAAGAATATCGATAAAATAAAAAGTACGGGTCCACTAAAACTTAAAAGAGAATAATATATATGAGTTTGGACCTGACCCCCAAAAATTTAAGTGTTTTGCCTACTAGCACGAAAAGTTGAGCATACACGGACATACTACTGATGATGCGCATTTCAAATACTTTTCATTAGATACGAAATTTATATATAGTTTATTTGGAAAAAATATAAAAAATCAAAAAAAAACAGAAAATGGGTCCATTTCTGACCTCGTTTTTTTAACCCCTAAGTTTGAGATTGGCCAGCTAAAAAAATATGAGTCGCTTAATTTTGATTCTTTATTACATATCTAATTTCATTCCATTCGGAGGGAACCCATGAACGGACACTCCTGGTCCGAAAAATTAAATAGGTTTGAACTAGAGATGGGCGCGAGTCGTGTTTTTTTCGTGACACGAAACACGCACGATCAACACGACGTGTTCGTGTTGAAAAAATAGATTTCTTTCGTGTTCGTGTCGTGTCGTGTTGAGCAAGAAAAACACGAAATGATAGTAGGTGTAAAATATGTATTCAGTAAAAAAAATATCAGCAAAACACTTTGTTGAAATTTTTTATCATAACATCTTAACAAAATTTTGTCTCGTCTAGATGGAGGGTTTAGTTTAATGTTCTGTGTAAAAACTGATCAGCTGTTGGCCATGCAATGTTTGCAGCATTGTTTGAAAAGCTGTTGGTAAAAAAGTTATCAAGCTATACAAATAAACGTGTGAGCAAAATGAAGGATAAAATTCAAGAAGCTATTCGTCGAAATGATGAGAATTATAAATTAATAGATTAATAAATTAAATTTTAGTTGCAAATTTTGTTTATTGAATTTAGTTTCGTGCGTGTCGGTTGGTCTCGTGTTTTGAAATTTTTTGCCGTGCGTGTTTCGTTCATGCTTGACATCTTGGGTTTCGTGTTCGTGTCGTGTCGTGTTGAAAAAATCCAACACGCGCCCATCTCTAGTTTGAACATTTTGTGAATATAAGACGAGTAAAGATTTTGTTTTCTAATTCTTGACTTAATAAATATGTTTTTTGGATGAACAACATTCAAACAAAAATTCTAACTTTCAGTAATATATAGCTGATTTTACATTAATTTAATTGTAAAGTTAGTCGCTTAATTTTAAATGACATTTATCAGAGTTTTTCTATAAAAAATTGTAAGAACATTTTACATTTTTTATATAAAAACCCTGTAAAGTTGCTTGAAAAAAGCAGGTGTCATACAGGCTTTAACTTTACAGATTTTATGGTAAATGTGTATTAAAATTAAAATATTTGCCAAAAATCTCTAATATCCCCAAAAAGTCAACTATATCGGAAAATTTGGGGACAAACCCCCAAGTCTGGCAAGCCTGGCTTCAATTGCTTTGACACTGGCTGATACAGTTTTTAATAAAACTGTGCACTTTGGCAGTTCCGTTACTCTTTTAAGCTGGGCTTATTTGTTTTTTCCAACACGTATTAACGTTGTGGAGTCTATAAGTCTACTGTAAAAAAACGTTTTATGTCAGAATGATTTTATATTTGATTTTGCTTTGTGAATTTAATGTTAAATTGTTTAAAAAAAAACATTAACTAATGTGTTTATTAAAACTTTGTACTTTATTGGTTTTTATACATTTAACTCTTTTTGAACCTTTTTTATTAACCCATTAATGCTCATTGGCAACTTAAGTTGCCAGCAGAGATGTTACAATTTAGCATCTCTTTTAGCTCTGAAAAAATTTGTCTCAAAATTAAAAAAAAATACTTCTGGGCATTAATGGGTTAAACATTTATTCATGACTAGACCTCGGAAGTTAATGGATTTATGTTCGTGTTTTATGTACATGAAATAAGTATTTCAAATCGTAAAATATGCACTTAAAATGTAAAAATATGCATTAATTATTATGGATTTTTTAACGTTTTTTTCAGGGTGATGACTATGACATGCGTTACAGTAGTGCTAAGCAAGCGGATTTTCTGTTGCACGAGACATTTTCAAATACCGTAATTTGATTAGAAAAATTCTGTTAAAAAGTTATCAGATGTTTAAATATTTATGATTAGCTATTAAAATATGTGCTTTTATCCGAAAATGGTAAAATTTTACATTAATGTTGTAAATCTTCTTTCGAAATGGTGAAGAAAAAGTTTATAAAGTCTTATATATTTTTTTTATTTTAAAGTTCGGTTTACTAGAATTAAAGTACCACACGAATTTCGAAACATAAAAAGTGTAATTTTTTTAATTTTTATCACTAAAAGTTTCGAAATTCCCTCTTCAAATGTATTTTAGGTCATAAAAAATTCACTTTAAACGTAAAAAAATGCTCTTAAAACACACATTTTCGTTAAGAATTCATATTTTAAAACTTATTTTTCAGTATAGTTGGAGTAACTTTGAGAAATTTATTTAATTGCCAACAAAAATGGAGATAAAAAGATTGAAATAACTAAACGGTACAGTCTTAAATAGTAATTAAAATTTGCAAAAATTTCTTAAACTTTCGAAATCAGTGTTGAAAAAACCAAAAAAATAATTCTTACTAAAACATAAAATTGTTCGATAACTAAAAACTAAAAAAAAAAAAATTGCTAAAATATGCTATAAAAATTGTCCGAACGAACAGTTCGGCCAGAAAATGCATTTGGTCTGTATTCGGTATTTTAAAGCATTATAGACAAATTTGGAAAAATGTGTATTGGACTGATTAGATGCTATTTCGAGTGTCAAATTTGAAGAAAAGTCTGTAGTTAAGCAATGAATTCACTGTTCGGCCTCAGAAAAGTTCGGCCAAATCGAAAATAGTTCGGCGGCCGAACTTATAACTTTATAGCTAAACTTCGGCTTTTCTCTTAAATTTTATACACAAAATCGAATTAAATCGGCTCAACAAACATGTTTCCAATACCAAAATTTGTCATCATTGCCTCTAGATATCAAAAAACGAACAAAATATAGTTTTTTGGCCGAACTGTTCGGTCGGACACTAATAAAAATATGCTTTTGTTCTAAAAAGTACTAAAATATGCTCAAAAATAAGATTTTTTTTTTATCAAAAACAGTTTTTTTTTTTATCGAAAAAAAAGATTTTTTTAATCGAAATATGCAAAAACAAGAGCAAAATATGCAAAGATTTGCTATAACAAATCAATGCCAGAATTCGACAATTGTTCTACAGAAGATATGTATATATTTCATTAATTTTTCAATATGACGCATAGGAAAAAAAAAAAACATGAAACAACATATTTCAAGTTGCGCTGAAACAGAGAATATTTCCGTAAATCCGTAAAAACTTAAATGACTTTTATATTAATAGAAATTTAAATGTCTCGTTGGGGGAGAAAAAAAATGCTAAATTCTGCAATAAGATTGTAGTTTAAATGACAGCAGGAAACCAAAAATACAAAAGGTTGGAAAACACTTAAAAAACAAAAAAGTCCATATTTTTAAAGCCAGAAAATCTCAACAAAATTTTAAATATCCAAAAATTGTAAAATAGCCGAAAACGATAAATTACTTTTCTCTGGCTTTAAAAGAAAAAAATTTCCTTTTGTTTTGTAATTTTATATAATTATTTGACAAATTTTATATAATTATTTGACAAATTTGACAAACGAAAAATTCCGAATTTCACATCCATACTTTACTGAAGTTAAGGAAGTTTTAATTTTTAAAATTCTGAATTTTTACATTTAAGATCATCCAAACTAAATAATTTGTAATAATTTGATCCACGAGTAGTTTTTTTTAATAGCCTGGAACTCTTGAGTAGTGAATTGTACGGTTTTGCGAAAATATGACACAAGAAAAAATAAAAATTTTTATGTTTCATATCCTAATTTTTCGGATAAAAATCCAAAACATGCTATAAAATAAGCATTTATAGCAAAATATGTATTTATAGCTAATTATGTATTAATAGCAAAATATGCATTTATAGCAAAATATGCAAACATATGTATTAAGAAATCGATGCCATTTGATATTCGGTTAACTGAACTCCAACTAACGACGTGGGCGTTGTGGTGTAATGGTTAGCGCGTTGGACTGTTACACAGATGGTCCCGGGTTCGATCACCTGCGGCGACAACATCAATTTAGAAAAGTAATATGTATGAGTTTTTTATCCCTCATACGTATCGCAGCTTCCACCTTCGGTGTTCACATAGCACGTAAAGTAAAATAATGAATCAGGACTAAGAGCAAAAAGCTTCAACCAACTCTCCATCAATTGGTGAGCAACAACTGCTCTAACATTTATCATCTTGCGCAATAACATTGTTGCCATTCTTGAAGGCCTACACATTTCCGCAACTTTCATCACTTCTCTATCCGCTTTCCAAAGAAAGCAACACATTAATAAACAGGAAGAATTTCCAAAGTGTTGCGTCTCTTTAGAAAAAAAAAACATGTATTTACATAAAGTTCTGAGCCCTATTCATGACTTTTGACTTTGTTATTTAATAAAAAAAAAACTAAAAAAATTTGTTAATGGTACTGGAAAACCACTGTAATTTTTGTAAAAGCCACCGTCTTAAAAATGTCGAAAGGTACAACTAAAACACAATAAAAACACACACAGAGAAAAATGTTGCTATTTGCCAACTGAAATTCTACTACTACCATAACTCAAATTCGAATATTACAAATTTCAGTCAGTTGGTACAACTCAACATTAGTTTTCAGAACAAAGTTCGGTTAATTCAACTGAATTTTAGTTGCAACACCCAAAATATTCAGAAGTCCAATGAAAATGTCGTTGCACTAACTGAATTTATAAGTTTATACTATTAAAATACACTTTTTAATTCGGTTGACACTTCATTTCTCTGTGTGCACTATTTTGTTTGCGAAGCATGTGCTTTGCCAGCACCACCTTCAACATGCTTTGCCAATATTGTTTTTATCATTATTACAACCAATTAGAAGCATTATTTCTTTTAGCATTTTGTTATATTTCACACATTTAAATATGATATAAAAGACTAATTCCGAACTATATTGCTGGTTTTTAAACATGATTTACTGAACATATTTCTCAAAATTAATTAACTTTATTTAAGGTATTTTGAAAACACAAAATTTTTTGAATTAGTAACGTTATGCCAACGGTGGAAAGTTCATTTAAACCAACGGTTGGCCACTTTTATCAATCGGGTAACAGGACAATACGGTCAAGATTGTTAATCACACGTTCTGCCAGTACTTAACCGACCATCGCCGGCGCTTTGCCAACACAATTGTGGCACGAGCTGTGTGACATGTTGCGCCGTCTTATTTAAACCACAGCTCCTGCACATCATGGTTGTTCAATTGATGAACGAAAAAGTCAGTAATCATGGCTCTATAGCGGTCACCATTGACGGATATACTGATTGGCGTCTTCCTCTACGCTACGCTCTACAGCAGCAATGAGTTCTTCTGTACACACTGTACGACCTCTCTGTGGATGCATATTATCATTTAGCGTAAATGTGGTGCGAAAACGTTCCATAGTCATTCATAATACTTGACAGCTGACAAAATTACCTCCAGTTAAAAAAATGTTGCCAACTTAAGGTTCTATACCTGTATAAAAAAAAAACCCTTTATATAAAGTTGTTTATAAGCATACGATTATATTGTATTTTATTAGAAAATTTCAGACAAAATTCTGAAAAGCCTATCAAAAATTATTTCTTCAAATTTTTCAATGTATTAGTTAAATACAGTAAATTAAAATATTAACATACTTTTGCCTCAAATATGGGCTCTTTTTCTAAGTGTGACCCCCGCCTACTTCGCCCACCTATTTAAAAAACTAAAACAGTTGCTCCATTAAGTTCTTATATTTTATAGGACAACATATACTGTAAGTCTTAAGTAAATACGGAAAACTTTTTACTTAATTGGAAAAGTTCAGAAATTTAGCGTCATATGGCACATCAAAAATTCTTTACACTATAAGGTGAAATATTATCAAAAATTTGTTTTGTTGACATAAATAAGCTTTTGTGTATATGTTAGCCGATGTCTAAGCAAGCTAAATATGAAACATTAGTGCAAAACAGTTGAGTGCTGAATAAGTATAACTAAAATTTTAGCTGAAAACATAATTTTAGCAAAAAATTCGCTGAAAAATAGTATACCTGATTTATAAGATGTTTTACTAACTTTTCTACTAACTTAAATTAAATTTAACCATTTTGTTAAACAAATAAAAAATATGTGAAAAATAAAATAAAAATTATTAGAAATAAAAAATACTCTGATTTCAATAAAAGGGATAATTTCTGACAAGAAAAAAGTACAAAAAAAAATTTCCCATAATCCCTACGTTTCAATAGAAAAACAAATTTATGAGTTAATTTGTTCACATAAGTGCATATAAATCTAACAACTCAACTAAATAGGAAGTGCATGTATTAAATTGTATATTAAAAAATTCAAGCACTAAAAACATACATTTGGTATGCAACAACACCATTTCAAGGCTTTTTGAGAAGGCATATAAATTGATTTTTATCATATTTATTAATATATACACCCAGAGAAAATTTTTGATATTTGCCAACTGAAATTTGGTTACTTCGACTCGAATTCGGTTATTATGAATTTCAGTCGGTTCTTACAACTGAACATTAGTTTTCACAACAAAGTTCGGTTACTTCAACTGAATTTTAATTGTAACACCCAAAATATTAAGAAATCTGATGTAATTATCCTTGTACTAACTAAATTTATAAGTTGCTACCATTAAAATACAATTTTTAATTCGGTTGGTACTTTATTTCTCTGCGTGTAGGAAACAGAAAGATATGCAATATTAATCAAATTAATTAATATTTAATCTACAATTCAATATTGAGATTAAATCATTTTCCAACACAGTGGAAATGCGCCGAAATCATTATGATCTCAAAACCAAATAAACCCGAAAAAAATGCTTTCTTCATACAGACCAATAAGTTTGCTTGCTATGTTCTCGAAAATATTTGAGAAAATATTTTTTACGACGACTATTGCCAATATTAGAGAAACAGAACATCATTCCAGACCATCAGTTTGGGTTTCGACATAAACACGGAACTCCCGAAACAATGTCACCGAATTGTGAATGTAATAACTGATACTTTTGAGAATAAGAAGTTTTGTTCTGCAAGTCTTTCTTGACATTCAACAAGCATTCGACAGAGTATGGCATCAGGGTTTACTTTTTGAAATTAAGAAAGTGTTTCCTGCACCATTTCATTTATTTTTAAAAGTCACCTTTCTCAAAGACACTTTTATGTCAAGGTTAATGATGAACGATCAGAAATTTTTGAAATTAAAGCAGGTATTCCCAGGGTAGTGTACTTGGGCCTATTTTGTATACAATTTTTACAACAGACATGCCCGTTTTATCAATTTGTGAAAAAGCTATCAGATGCGGGCGGGCATTATACCCTTTGCTTAATCGCAGGTCAACATTAAATGTCCAAAACGTCCTATTATGACCTACGCCTGTCAAGTATGGTACAATAGGACAGCAAAGTCACATACAAAAAAAATGCAAATTATTCAAAATAAGAACCTAAAAATTATTCATAATTTAAAACAGAGATATTCTACAACACTTCTGCATAATCGCTTCGGTCATAAAACTATCGACAATTTCACACAAAATCTTGCTTTGTCATTTAATGACAGATGCAGATTATCGAACTTCGAAACCATATGATCTCTACTGGAATAATAACTCAAAACGTTTTTACCTTCTAAAAACATTTTTGTTAGTATTTATTCTTACTTTTTTTTATAATTCCTATAAGGTTTTTTTTCTACAACAACATTTTTCCTTAAACTGTGATATGTATATATTAGCTTATATTTTTAAATACAATTGTTATTAACTGTTGTAATACCTATGTAAAAATCTCATAACATGTTAAACTTAAAACAAATAAAGGTTACAATTAAAAAAAAAAAAAAAAAAAACATGCCCGTTACCAACGATGTTAGGCTAGCTACTTACGCTGATGACACTGCAATAGTTGCAACTAGTCAGTGTAAGACTGAAGCTCCACTATTCGTACAAGCTCAAATTAACATTCTCGAAAAATGGTTAACAAAATAGAATATTAAAGTTAATTCAGATAAATCCAACCACATTTACTTTTTCATTAAGAAGAGGTAGTTGCTCTGCATTATCTATCTACGGGGAAGAAATTCCACAAAAAGACACCGTTAAATATCTGGGAATGAATTTAGATCGACGACTAACTTGGAAAGCACATATCAAAGCTAAAAAAGAACATTTAAAGATAAAAACACATAAATTAAACTGGTTGCTGCGTCCGAAATCACAATTAAACTTAAGCAATAAACTTAGAATTTATAAAGCCATCCTAAAACCGGTTTGGCCATACGGTATTCAATTATGGGGTACATCAAGTAAATCCAATATTGATATTTTAGAAAGACTTATAACTAACGCTCCTTGGTTCGTTACAAACAAATCTATACTTAAAGATCTCAGTATGCCAATACTTAAAGAAGAAATCCGAAGGTTTAGCGAGAACTATCTGCAAGGTTGAGTAATCATATAAATCCACTGGCTATTTCACTTTTAGATGACACTTATGAAACGAGAAGATTAAAACGGGTACACGTTTTAGATTTGCCTTTTAGAGGCTAATCTTTTTATGTCGTAAAAATATAAATATATTTTAAGCCATTTTTACTTTCATATAGCTATGTAGATCATTGGAACTACATAGCTCCTGTTATTTAATACTTTATTTTTTTTGCATCAAATTTGCTTATTGTCTTAAGATAGATTGCAAATAAAGTAAGAATTTATAAAAAAAAAAAATAAATCTAATTGAATGAGCAATTTTCGTTGTTGGTGCAATTTCAACAATAAAAGTTATTGAATCGGTGGTTTTTGTGATTAAAATCGGTTTTACATTTAATGTGTGTGGAGTCATGAAAACACGTTTTTATCGATATCTTCAGATTTTGAGGGTGTATTAAAAATTCGGAAAATTCAAAAGTGATTTACTCAGCCAGGCGAACAACCTACAATAGATAATTTTAAAAATATATTTTTGCTGTCACACTGTGTAATTAATTGGATAAAAACCTTTAACATTAAAAGAGTAAAACCAAACTTTTGCAAAAAATGGATTTATCTGGTTGGTTTATTTCCGAAATTGTCAATGAACTTCATATCATTAACTTTATATCTAACTAGATTTATAGCAAATTTAACAATATTAAAATAATATAATAAGATATAATTGTATATTATAAAAAAATGTTCACTTCTTTCCTAAAATGTTTTATTATTTTGCTGTTATGTTCCACTTTGTTTAATAAAAATAAATCTTTTGTTTCATATCTGACATTCCTTACAAATCAAGTTCTTTTCTTAAGTCTTTTGTTTCTTCATCACACAATCACACTAAACATACCACAACAATTTGTACGAAAATTAAATAATAGCAATAAAAATATACTTGATAATAAATTTTCTTTTCATTTTTAAAACAATTTCAATATAAAATTTATTTGCTTTATTTGCAACAAAAATTTTAATGGTTTTCGATATTTTTGTTTGTGAATTAATGCCACACAGATATTAGCAACAAAAACAAGAGGGGGACTCGCGTAGAGGCAGCAGCAGCAGCAACAGCAACAAAAACAACTATGACTAAAACAAAAGCGATAAGTAGCATGCAATATGTTACACAATATAACTAAACAACAAAAGTAATATATAAAGCGTATAAAACAACTTATTGTCAGTTGAAAATATATATGCACACTTCTTCTATAGTTCCAAAGTGTATACTAAACTCCATCGATCGTTTTACTTTATACATTGATGCAAGTTCTGTTTTTTTTTTTTTTTGTTTTGAAGTATAAAAGATGTCAGTGTTTAAGTAATTTATGTTAGTTGGCTTGAAATTTCTCACAGAAGACAAAGAAATACCACAAACGTTTAAAGAATTTTAAAAGAGCTGACATTTTGCATTTCGAACGCATTCCTTAGGGCGATTAATCGATGGATAATAGTGCTTTGGATGTTAGTCAAGAGTTAAGGAGTATAAGGATGAATCGTTTTGTTTCTACTATGATTGTTTTAATGTTGCTGCAGAACATTGGTGGGCGCATAAAGTACCACACACATAAACAGCTGCGCGCGCGCTTGCGTACAGAAACATCATCAACAACAACATCTCTTAACAACACAAACAAACAATCTTTTTAAACAACATTTAATAGCGTATGGAGTACATGGAGTTTATTTAACATTGACACTGATGATCATGAGCGGTACTCTTGTAGTTTTTTTTTTTTTTTTGATTCCTTGTGTTTATTTTTCTGTGATTTTTTGTTGTATGTTGTTCATTGTATGTATGCTGTTGTTTTTTTGGTAGACAACTATTACACAGTAATGTTGTTGTCGTTGTTGTTGCTGCTGCAGATGATGATTGTGATGGTGTAGCTTCAGCATCTGGCAGTTTTTTTTTCATCTTCTACTGACAATATCATGAAATTCTGACCAGCCACATAGGAAAAAAAAGTCATGTATGTACACGCATTGATTTTTTTTTTTTTTGGAGTCCTCAGTTAGTACATAAAGACAGACTTGTGTACCATTATTTTTTTCTCTTCTTCTTGCTATAACAATGCAATGATGCAGTTAGTAAACCAATGAAGTATCATCACCCAAACCAACAACAAAAAAATACAAAACTTTATAAACCTGCAAGACAGACAAATTAACTTGACGTTACCAACAATTTTTTTTTATTACTGTAGTTTTAAAAATATTAAACTTTTAAATTCTTTGGAAAACCCAGGAAAAATAATTTTTTTAATTAGAACAATATGGAATAGAACGGGTAACGAGAGGATTTGAAATATTGAATACAAACAACGAAATACAGTAAAACTGTAAACAAACTTCGTAATTTCGGACTACCATTATTTGTATTATTACGAAAATAATTAAAAAAAAATCTCGCTGTGGCTGTTCTTGGGATCACGGCTTCATTTATCATATTTGAAATATCATTGTGTCTGTCTTAGCTTAACCCAGTATAGTTTTGGAGATAGTGATATTAAAAAAAAAAAAACAACCATTTTATAAAATGGTTAGTATCATTAAACATATGCGTGATAAGGTACAATGAAAAATAAGCTCCAAAACTGGAAATGCGTTGTTATACAGTCCGAAAATACACATGAGTTTAGTTTAGGAGGTATCCAATGCCGAAGGCTCTGTATTTTCATAATTGCCTTGGGGTGACTTTACCAATTTATGTAATAGCACTAATTAGCACAATCCAATTTTTACACTTTCGTTGATCGTTCCATTCCATTTCGGTCAAGTGTTTAGCGTTCCAATTCACTAATTTCCCGTTTCGTATCGTTCCAACTATTATCGGAGTGATTTACCATTCCCCCCACCACCACCCCTTGAAACCGCGCCGTCATATATTTAATCACATATTTTTCTATTGTTTATAAGGTGCTTAGTAATGATATGTCATTATCTTTCGCGAAATCCCCATATAAAATTAATGAGATTTGTAATGACAATTGTAAGTACTTGCCATTATAAAATATGTACTTATAAATGGTATTTTTTAGGTCCGATAGAATTTGAAATTGTAAAAATTAACACAAAAAATTAAATTTTAATCAAACAATTTTTTTTTCATTAACATTTGAAAATGGTGTCGGGCATATAACCACCGCGGCTGATGTTGACGAAGCGCATTCTGGACATCCAATTTTGGGTCACTTTTTCGATCATTGCTGGCTCCAAGCGGCAATTAATGCTGGTTTATTAGTATAAACCAATGACTTCAAGTAGTCCCACAGGAAACAGTCGGGAGGTGTCAAATCGTACGACGTTGGAGGCCAATTGACAGGTCTATTTCTCGAAATAAAGTTATCGGCAAATTTTGATTTCAATAAGTCGATGGTTGCGGTCGTAGCGCCATCCTGTGGAAACTACATCTCGCCAGGAACAATGTCATCCATATTCTCAAAAAGAAAATCATTGATCATGGTGCGGTACCGAGCCCCAGTTACCGTAACGCGAGCTCCGGCTTCATTCTTTAAGAAATAAGGTCCATGATGCTACTAGCGCGTAAAACTCACAAAATAGTGTATTTTTCTTAATGTAATGGAGTCTGCAGGTTCTCTTGTGAATTGGTCTCACTACATAATTAACAAACCCTTTAAGCCAAAAATGAGCCTCATCGCTGAACATAATTTTTCGATAAAATATCGGGCTAATTAATGACTGATTTTTAAAATAAATTTGTATAATTTTGCAGCGTTGTTCAAGCGTAAATTTATTCATGATGATTTTCCATAGTATACTTATCATAAATGTCAAAAATTAAGAACAGCATGACAGTTCGTTTGACAGCTAACAATTTTGTAATTCCTATCAGGCTTAAAAAACAACACCCGTTATAACCACTTATATGGAAATGGTTTTCTACGCTGGAAATGCTTCTATACTTTTTTTATAAATAGAAAAATTAAAAAAAAAAAATGTTATCTCATATACTGAATATTAAGAAGTTGTTCTGAACTTAAAATAATATTTTTTCAAATTCTCCACAAAAAAGTCCGTTAGTTTGACATTACGATATACTTTTTACTATAGCGGGTCAGTTGGTTTTGGTGAGCTCCATACAACCTTTTCCAAGTACTGGCTTTTAATACAATAACAATTCTGAAACAGTCCCCCTATTGCAGATATCGAATTGGTCACATTGCCATACATGTGAGTAGTTATATTGTGTATGGGTTACAAAGTTAATGTTTTGTCGGCTTGATTGTTATGGTTTGTTGTTGGTGGCTGATAATATTGCTGCTGTTGTTGTTGTAGTTGGTTGCAAAATGTTGCAATGTAAATTCGCAAAACAATAAAGAAATAAATTACTTTCAATTCCAGATTTTGCAATAACATCAAACTGAAGACAAGAAAAAGAAAAATACTAAAAACAACCAAATAAAATTCGACATCAGTAGTTGTATGTAGTAGTAACAGCAACAAACAAAACAATACCACCACTGCTAACATAGTTCTATAACTCATTACTGACACAGTGTTCCTTTTTCGACCCAGTACTTTTAAACGGCTATATTTTTATTTTTAACTGGATAAAGATGGTTTAAATATTCCATCATAATTCAAAAACCTTGACTACAATCGTGAATAAGAAAACAATTTTTAACCTTTTTTGATAGAACTTTTCTCAAAAATTATTTAAAAATATAAAAAAAGCCTAATTTTTTATATTTTTGATTGTTATGTTAATGAAAAAATATGAGAATATATTTCTCTGTTAGAAATTTGTTGATCAATTGCAAATAATTTTTGAAAATCTGACCGATTGGAGGATGAAATATTCATGGAGCCTTCGTAGAAACTTTTTGATATTTTTTTATATTTAACAGCAAAAATCTTAATTTAAAGACAAGCAAATTAATTACAAATAAAATATTTATAACTTCAAAATGTATCAATCAATTTAGATTTATAAAAACTTTAAATTGGAGAAAGTATTTTAAGAACAAGTTCCTACATCTACTCCCCCTTTAGCTAAAAAGTTATGGTTACGCGATAAATTATTTAAATTAAATGTTAATTTCTTTTCTGGAGACTTACTTATCTTAACATGTTCCTTGTTATTTTCCTCAAAATCCACAGAAGCAGGTTTTAAATGGTCAATGGATACAGAAATTATCGATTTACCCTTCTGAATTTTAAAGCATTTGTCATTGTTTTTTTGAAACTTTATATGATGCCTCTAACGGATGATGCGATCCAATTTTCTGGTTCACCTTAAAAAACACATATTTGCTACTCATTAACTTAGGAGGAATATAACTTCGACTATTATCGTGATGAGAAATAAAATTCCTGTGTTTGTGAAAATGTTCTCTCTGTTTCTGGAGAATAATATCTGAATCAATATTTTGCCCAATGGTTAAAAGGAATAACTAATTCATCAGTAATTCTAAGGGTCTGTAGATAAACCATCTCTGCAGGAGAGGAGTTATATTCTTCCTTAACTGAACTCCGCAAGCCTAAAAGTATTGATCTGACCAATGATTTGGATAATTTGATAGATATTTTAAATTGACTATGGAATCGCTCTATTATCCCATTCGAATGGGCAGCAGATGTGTGAATTTTTTTTATTCCAAGTATTTTTGTTGAATCAGAAAACAAGCTTAAGGCAAATTGTGAAACACGACCTACTGTAATTTTTAATGGAATACCAAGCCGTGAAATGTAATTCTCTACAAAATGTTTGACAATTGTTTTGGATGATATATTTCGTAATGGATATACTTCTGGCAATATTGTCGTTTTATCTATATCCTTTCTCAACTAGTAAAGTGCCTACTATGTCTATATGTATGTGTTCAAATCGACATTTTGGTATTTCAATTTTAACATTAGGGGATTTAGTGTACACAATTACTTTAGATTTCTGGCATTGAATATAATTCTGTTACCCATAAATAAATATCCCTATTAATAAAGGGCCAAAATTATATTTTCTGAATAGTTTTTCTTGAAGAACGAATACCAGGGTGAGCAAGTAAATTAATTTTATCAACAACACTTCGCCTCATACATTCCAGAATATACGGTCTTAGGCTAGTACCAGGGATTCACATAAAGTTTTGAAATTATAATTTGTTATTTGAATTTCTTTAATAGTATATTTAACCCTAAATTTTGTATCTATTAAACCTTTAGAAATCTTTCTTTTATTTCTAGATATCGTTGTATTAACTGAATTCATAAGTCGTTACCATTACCCATGCGGTTGGCTCTTTATTTCTATGTGTGCTTCTATGTATGTAAATACAATATCAAAGCCGAAAAATATTCCTTTATAAATAAATGGAGTGTTTGAGCGTTATTTTTTAGTCCCAAAAGGCATTCTGACGAACTCAAATATTCCAAAAGAAATTGTAAATGCAGTTTTATGAATATTATCCGGAGCAACTGGAATTTGATGTTCTTACTAAATTACTAAATCTATTTTCGAATAAAATATTTTTCGCTTGCATATTAAAATTAATATATTGAATATTTGGCAAAGGATATCTGTCAGGAATGGTTACGCAATTTAATCGGCGATAATCACAACAAGGTCTCCAATCGTCTGAATCCTTTTTTGGCACTAAATGCAATGGAGGAAATCCGGATAGATGAGACGATGACAGTATTGTGTTGAACAGTTTTCGTACAATCAGGATCTGATGAAATTTTCGGAAATTCCGCGAGTAATTTCCTGAACTTATTCCCAAGAACTAGGCCTTTCAACGAAAAAAACACTAAATCTGATGAACCTCTTAAACTTAATTTGTTATTGAATAAAGAAGTCCCTTATACTTTATATCAAGAAGCAACCCGAAATTTGAAGAAAATTGGCTCCAATAACTGTTAAACACTAAAAATGCATCGGAGATGCGACTCATCAATTGTGATGGATTTTAGGAAGTAAATCACTAATATGAACACCAAATTTTAATATATATATATATACTATGTCCTGTAGTTCCTATTGGGAACAAAGGGCCACAAAGAATTTATTCCATTCGGACCGGTTGGATGATATTCTCTTCACTTCTCCCCAGCTTTGATCAGTATATATGACTTCTATATTCAGTTGACGGCGCCATGTGTGAGACGGTCTGCCTACCAATCCAACGCCATTTGCTATTCATTATTTCTATATGGATTGCCCGCTGGTTTGTTTGTCGCCAAAGTTCTCCATTGGATATGGTGTTAGGCCAAAAAACGTTTAGGATTCTTCGGAGACATCGATTAACAAACATTTGTAGGGAGTTTATCTCGTGTTCTGTTGTGTTCCACGTCTCGCATGCATACAATTTTAATATTAGCTCCATTTTTTAGGTCCTCTGAAGATTTTCGGTGACGCGAAATAAAACATGAAAGGACCTGTCATTGCAAGGTTTTTTGTTGAACGAAAAACAAATGATCTTGAACATGAACAATCTTGCTCACATCATAACTTATGATAAAAGATCAAAAAATAAACTTTTGGTTTTAGTTTTTTAAAATTTTAAAGTAAAACATACACTTAGAATACTATGTAGGTAAAGACCACTGCAATTGTAGTTGAAAACAAGTGAAATTTCACTTAAAGTAAGGACGACTTACATTACAGTAAATTCAACTATCATTGTCATTTGTTTTTTAATGTTCAAAAAATGACTAACAATTGTAGTAAAAATGAAAAACATGGTAGTAAAAAATGGGTGCATGAAATAACCCCCACTGAAATAACCCCCACCGACGAAATGAAATAAGCCCCACTGAATTTGTGCCCACCGAAAATGAAATAAGCCCCACCGAAGTTGTGCCCACCAAAATGAATTAATCCCAACCAAAATGAATTATTCCCCACCAATGAAAATGAATTAGCCCCCACCAAATTTGGTGGGCATTAAAATTAAATAATACCCACGTATTAAAATGAAACTTTGCCCACCGAAAATGAGATAAGCCCCACTTTACATCATTTGGGCAAATATCCCTCCGTTTTTCAGGCTGTGGTCTTCGCTATCTGTATCTGTGTGGAAGAGTGTCTGCGGAGGAGGACACGGGGGGCCACGATCTACATTCTATCTGACAGCCAAGCGGCACTTGGTGCCTTGAGGGCTCAAGATGTGTCGTCTGGTCTGGTTAAGGAATGTATCGACTCTCTAAATCGTCTAGGACTTAACAACTCCTTGACACTGGGCTGGGTTCCAGGCCATGAGGGGCATGAGGGCAACGAACGGGCTGACTGTCTAGCCAACTGCGGAGCTCGTCGACAATTCATTGGCCCGGAGCCCTTCTGTGGCGTACCCAATGGGTATGTCAGAGAGAAGCTCAGAAGATGGAGGGAGTCGAAGTTTGGGGCCTATTGGGCCAGATCGCCTGGGCAGCGACAGGCGAGGCTGTTTATATCTCCCTCTGGGGAGAGATCGCGGAAACTCTTGTCTATGACGAGAGGCGAACTAAGGACCGTAACGGGTTACCTCACAGGATACTGTGGCCTTAGGTATCAATTGTACAAGATGGGACGATCCTCTACGGATACGTGCAGGTTTGTGAATTGGAACCTCTGAGCATGTTCTCTGCAAATGTCCGAGGCTCTCCGACAGGAGGGTGCGTTATTTTGGTGATCGAATAGTGACGCCATCGGACGTTTGGAACTGTTCACCTGGTAGGATAATTGGCTTCGTAGGGAGCCTGAACCTATAGGGTGTATTCGCTGGCAGCACAAAATACCAATTTCTGGTCGCGGTGCATAGTGCCACTATAATCTAATCTAATCTTACATCATTTAGATAAATAAATTATTTAAATAAAGAAGATATAAGGGGTCAAAGTTGGCACATTTTGTCAATACGAGGCAAATAATGAAATATGGCTTCGCAAGCTTAAGTTTTGCTGTTTGGCGGCCTGCGGCCGTTCTTAGGGGTTTTTTCCTCCAGTAGGACGCGGCAGGTGGCTTCGCTCAATAAAGTTTTCCTGCCCGCGACACAAAACAATAAACATTTTTTTTTAAATTTTGTTTTTCACGTTGAGATTAAATAAATGGAATATTGATTTAAATTGGATAACACGATATTCTTTAAAAGGAAATATAGCCAACTTGGTTTTATTTCCATTTTTGTTGGAAATAAAGTCAACCTGTAAATTTCAATTCATTTCCATTTTTGTTTTATTTCAGTTGGTGTTATTGGACCCCACCGTGTCCTTCTAAAATATGGATACACCTTTATGTCAACATTCTGTAAAAGGGCAAATTATTAGGTTTTTACCAACTAAGGAACCTGGTGATATGGGAACGAATGGATTTTTAATAAGAAGAAATGTGTTTTTTTAATTGAAATAACGTATTCTTTTTTCGTACTTTCTAATATCACCTTTACAAAATAAAACTAGTACTGTAAAAGTAGGAATTAATTCACCTTTACAAAATAAAACTAGTACTGTAAAAGTAGGAACTAATTCAAAAACCAAGAATTGATATTAGAATTAAAATGAATTAAACCCCAACAAAATGAATTAATCCCCACCAATGAAAGTTAATTAACCCCCACCAAATGTGGTGGGTAATAAAATGAAATAATACCCACGTATTAAATTGAAACTTTGCCCACCTAAAATGAGATAAGCCCCACTTTAAATTTTTTATAAATTTGGTTGGGCTTATTTCATTTCGGCGGTGGGGGTTATTTCAGTGGGGGTTATTGCATTCACCCGTAAAAAATAAGCAAACATTTTTTTTTTAATTTTTTGTATAACAAAAAACAACTGTAAAAAATGAATGTAAAATCATAAAACAGTCATTTGATGTGAGTTGTTTTTTTAAATGAACTACAAGGTTAGTAAATATTTTAATTTGTTCTACAAATGACTGACATTTACATTTAAAATAAAGAAACTGTATTACAACCCAAACAACTACATATTTTTAAAGCAGAAGTTCCCTTAGTGTATTTGAATGATTTTATCTTAATTTTATTAATTAAAATTTGTCACAGACTCCAAATTTTTAAGGCATGAAAATATATCGAGTTTTTGTAGTTTAAACAATTTTTTGTCTTATACTAAAGAGAAAGTAGCCGCTTTCTTTGGTAAATTAAGTAACCTGTGATGTTCACTAAATGTAAGTATTAAAGTTTTGGATCTTCTTTTCGTTTTAAATATTTTATTAACGAAATCGTGAAAAATTAGAAATTCCAACTTAAAATAGATGCATAGAGAATATTACCGCACCTTTCGAAACCTGCACTATATAAAATTAAAGAGCATATCTAATAGTTTTTGAATATTTCAAAAATGTTGCGTTATTTTCAATTATGTATTATTTTATAAAATTTCTTAAAATAAGTTTTTTGCAAATATTTCTTTAACCATAGAAATGATAGGTCGCAACCCCGCAGCATCATTTTTTTTTTTTTTTTTTGATTTTGTTGAACTGTGTGATTGGAGTATCAATATCAGCTAATATAAACAGAAAATCAAACTCTCTTCTCAATCCAATGTCTATAGCTAAAAGTTTATTACCGAAAGTCCTTATATTTGAATCATTTGCAGCAAATATTAGTGAATCTACTCTACATTTAAAATTTTTGAATTTGTAAACTGGTATGCATAATACCTGTAACAATTGAAAATTGTAGTATGTTGGCAAGATCATATATAAATAGGCGACGAGATGGCTAAGAAGTTTTCCTCTCATCCGCCACCATCCTGATATGATCGTTTAGTTTAAATTATACAAATTTGTATTATTAGATTGGAAAGTTATACCAACATTTATCAAATAGAATAGAAATTAACGTATTCGAGTTGTTTGCTATCTAATAATATATTATTTCGCCTAAGAGATCGCCTAAGGACCTTAACTAATGTAGTTTCTGAGATTGTAGGTAACATAAATAATCAAACAGAACACATAAAATGTAACAATGTAATACAACTATTTATAAATGTAACAAGAAACAAATAAACCATTTTATTGAGTTTGGAGATGAATTTTCTTGTTGGCCAATCTTTTTTTAAGAGTGGTATATTCACCATATAACATTATGAATATTAAACAAATTGATTTCGTTTGTGCTGATGATGAATGTACAATCCGATCTTGAAAAGTTTTGCTAGCTTACGGTAATTTCTTTCTATATTTTCAATTATTTGAACACGCAGAGAGGCAATATGATTTAACATGATTGCGGTCACCAAATTACCATATTATGATCCTAATTATCATATATAAGATGATCATATAAAGATTGCCGATGACGATTTTATCAACATTTAAAATCATAATATAATTGCTACGATCATATTATGATTGCCAGGCATTGTAATCAGAACATCATGCTCTTAAACTATCATATTATTATGCTCTCTTCTCTGCGTAAGTGGTAATTAGTAGCTTGAAATCAGTAAACAATTCTTTTCGTCAAAACAATTCTTTTCGTCAACAGTTCATCTAAAGAACATCGTTTGTATTTGGCAAACAAATCACAATATCTTGAAAGGCATATTAATTACGAAAGTCTTAAAAGGTGTATTAGATGCTTTTCGTTTAATTGTTTTATTTAATTATTATCAAAGATATTAATTTGCGTAACAATTATAAAAAAATAATATTTTTTTATATTTTACATTAAAGATCTTTATTCAAAGACTAGAAAATGAATTATGTATAAAATATTCATTTTTTTTTTTTTTTTTGGAGCAAGTATTTTAAGAACACAAAGGTTCGAATATTCCAAAATGTATTCCGTTTTTGCTTAAAACAGAATAGATGGATAGTTTCATTAAAATACTACTAAACTTAAAAAAATTATATCGTCAGGGTTGCCATATGACAATTTAAAAAAATTGTTCAAAACCACAATCTTTTCCAAAAAAATTTAAAAATCGGTTGACTTTTAAAAATTAGTTTATCAAATATTTTTGTATAAAGATTTGTTTACAAAATTATACAAAATTTGAATTTTGAAAATATTTTTTAACCGCTGTCGAAATTTTAGCTTTGGTTGCTGCTATTTCCTTTAACGAGAGCTTTAAAAAATTAATACAGATTTCTTAATGAAGCATGTTTCTATACATCTGGAAAGCTTGGCTTGAAAAATGTGCGGCGGATCTATGACCTGCCATTAATGAGTTAACAAAATTAAAAAAAAATAAAACAAAAATTTAACATCAACACGACAAAAAGCGCTGAAATCGTGGTTATGTTCAACGCTAAGCAACAGAGCACTTGTTATTTCTTTCACATTTTTTTTTTGTATGAAGATTTTTCCTACCTTAAAAAAATGGCGTTTTGTATTTTAGTTTTGAAAATTCTTTTCTTTTTTTTTTTTTGGTTCAATACGATTTGGTTTTGTGTGAATTCTTTTTACTTGTTTTTTTTTTGTTCTGGATACATGAACTTTGTGCGCTTAAAATTGCAATTTTTTAATGCAATTCGTGAGCGTGCCAAACATGCCAATACATACACAGAGTTAGTCACTCGCTTCATGATTATTGCCAGCGCGCACACACACACACACACACAGTTACAATACACCCGTATACAAACGGTCATGGTTTTATAACCAGCATTACAATTGGTGGCTCATGTACCATCTCATATAACCACCATTTGAATAGTTTAAACTTTTATGTTGTTTTTTTACTGTTGGTTGGCTGGTTGAAAGTTTTGTTTTTGGTAACTAAGGACCACCCTGAGTGCTAAGTTTGTAGCCGTTGGTCAAAAGCTATGGCTGTTTATAGTGAATTTTTTGTTTTTGAGTTTTTTTATGACCACACTCATTGTAATGAAGGAAAAAAAAAGAAATTGTTACAATTGTAAGATTTTGATTATAATGAATGTAGTATGCTTGTGAGTTTAACATATTATAATAATTGTTATTAAGAGAATGAATTTCATAATTCCATTCTTTCAAAAATATGTATTTGTGTTTAAAATTTGTGATATAATATGAAATTTATATTCAAATGAAAAGTATTTTAAAAAAATATGGCATATAACAAGAGTTTTTCTTTTTCCTCAGATTTTCATTTTTAGGATTTTCCGGTATCTCAATATTTTTGATTTGCAGAATTTATTTCGATATTGTTCTTAAACTAAAAAATATTTTTAGTGTAGTAAAATTAATATTTTTTAGTTCAAGTTGTCCAAAATTTAAAACCAAATTCATTAGACTGCCTGTTTTTTTTGTAAATGGTTCAAATGGAAGATTTCGAATTTTTTTAAAGCTAAATCGTGCTAATTTTCTTTTGTGCCCATTTTCGAAAAAGAGTGTATTTTTATCAAAAAATTAAAATTTTTTTCAATTATTAATTTAATGTATACATTAGGGTGATAACTTTTTGCATTTTTTTGCAAATATCAAATCTCCCCAGACAAAATCGTGTAGGGCATGGACAAATATTAAGAACTGCGTTTTTAGTTTTTCGCTATCGTTAAAAAAGGTTCCGCACCAAACGCGTTAAAGTTTTGAATCAAACAAAGTAAAAAAAAAACTTTTTTTGATGCCTCAACGTCTGACCATCACATCTATATAATTAAGGCATGCTGATATCAATAGTAAAGTCGGTTTTCGAGTCAATGGAATAGTTTTCTTCCAAATTTGCCTTACTTACATATGTATAAACCATATTTAAAAAAAATTGTTATTAAAAAAAATTTAAATAAATACTATTAAAGGCATTTTAGAAATCGCTGTCGGTGCGCAAGGTTTTTTTACCAAATTGAACTGAAATAGTTTTTTTATCATTAATACAATATTTTCCATTAGAAAACCCCTGGGGAGAATGTTGTCCAAAAAAAGTTATCACCCTAGTATACATGGAATCCTGATTTCATCGGATGTCATTAACTCACTTAACCTTTAATCAAAATTTGCCCACAAATAAAAAAAAAATGTAAAACGTCGGATTTTTTAAATTAAGTTTAGATATTTTTTAAAATTCCTAATTTGGAGATGTCATTAAAAGACCCACTAGGAAATTTACAGAACAACTTCTTTTAGATTTTGTTTAAATTTGGGTATGTGATGAAGTTTACTTACTAATCCCAGTCCCAGTGTAGAAATGGTAATGACATATCATTACATTTCGAACTACCAGTAATGACACTAGCTAAGTAAGAGAGTGTACTAATAACTAGTTAATTTTTCCATTATTTTATACAAAAAGTAATTCTTTAAAAAAAAGTACCCGAAAGTAAAAGTGACCCGAATAAAACTTTTTTATATAAAAGTATTTATAATGAGATATTTTCCTGACATATAGCACAATATATTGATCCCAACAATAGTACGACTAAATTTTAACAATTTGGATCTAACTATATTTAATTAGATACAATTTAATAATAAATTATTTAATTCTATCCGAGTTTTGTACCGATATAATTACATCAAATTATAGTATATGTGATATTATTATTATATTTGAATTATATATTATAAGATACAAAATAACGCAAATATATTAAAATTAGAAGATATTTAGTTAGATATATTAGATCAAGTTTGTTATAATTTTTATTAAAAATAAAAATTATGTTATTTCGACCTTTAATTGTGCAATGAAAATGAAAATTATTCAAGTTCGAGGCCATACTCTATATTTCTTTATTAGGATATTGTGCTAACAAATACTCTATAGAGTTTTTTGTTTTCAAATTATTATTTGACCCTTTCAGGAATGTGTTGATAGATCTATATCGGGAATTTTCTAGGTTCCCATCATCAGAACACGTTTTGAAAGCGGTAACAATCCCATGCCAAACATCAAACATTCATATGAACTAGTTTACTCACTACATGAGAACTAATATACATACACTCATAATAATCTATAGGTAAAATACACGAAAACCGTTGTTCATTTTACGAAAGTTTTGGTTATTTTGACATTACGAAAAAATTTGTAGAATATACAAATCACATTTCGTAAAGTTTTGTAAAAACTTTTTTAAAAAAAAAATGTGGGTGCATACCTTACGGGTTTATTTTTATATTAAAAAAAAAACATGTAATGGTACCACACCAGAATCGAACTCACGATTTCAGTGACGTCCTGCCGTGTTGAAGTAGACCCCTCTACCATTTGCACCAAAGTAGCTGATGCAATACAACAAACTAAAAAGGAACTTAAGTCGAAAATATTATGAAATTTTTATGAAAACTAGAAAAATATGCTACAAATATTTAATAAAAAAGGTTAAAATGGCAATTAAATATTTTTATTATGTTTATTGAACTAAATAAAATAATATAATTTTTTTATAAATATATCAAATAATATATAAAAAACAAAATAAAAAAATAATAATAATAAAAAAACTTAAATAACAATTTCAAACTAATTGCATTTTATTATTAAATATTTTATCTTTTTAAATATTTGTTTTATTGAATTTCATACTAAACCCGGCAAATAGTGTAGAAGTAGTGTTTTCGGGTCCTCTTTAACTTGTTTTAGGATCCTCTTTATTAAACAAAATACAAAATATCCATTTATATCACAACACAAAAATAGTAATAATAAAAAATAAAACATAGAAATTAAAAAAACATTAATAAACAAAAATATATAAAAACTAAACTAAAAAAAAAATTGTCCTGGCCAGGAGTTGAACTCGCAACATTCTGATTGCAAATCCGACCTCTAACCACATCGACATCATATGTAATATTTGTAACATTACAAATTTTTGTACAATGTACTAAAAAAATATTACGAAATCATGTTTGTATTTTTTACGAAATTTGTAAATTTATATAATTTGTTTTATACAAAAGTTTTGTAATATAAACAAAATGTTTGTACATTCTACGAAAAAAAATTTACGAAAAATATATTTGTATTTTTAAGCATGGATTATTATGAGTGTATGAGTTTGAAGTTAAAGATTAAAAAATAAATTGAAAACTTGTTTGATGTGCAAGATCCACCTCTGGTGGATATTCAATACACGTTTTCTGTTTTTCTCTTCTTTCTCTATAAAAACGGGCACAAAATTATGCTTGAAGTTTGTAAATAACTCCTAGACGAGGACAAGAAATTCTCATTGAGTTGTGATTTAACATAACAAATATCTCTAGAAATTCTAACAACAAAGTACCCTGAAGATTTCCTTGGGCAGGAATGAAATCCGGATAGGGACAAGCCTACAGCAGATTGTTTT